>JACVVK020000607.1:122500-237500 GCA_018292915.2 Batillaria attramentaria
GGCCCCACGTGCGGCAAAGTGAGCCTCTGACTCAAAGACCCCGCAAACCCCACTTTCATTAACTTAAGCCTCGCTATGATCCGGCTCAGGCCAGCAGCGGGCACGTGCCTTGCACAAGTTCTAAACACCCCTTAATCGGTCGCCTGGCCCAAACCACGCGTTCTCGCGTCGATCGCGAGACTTTGCGTGACCTGCGTCTGAAGCGAGCCTGTGTTTACATATCGCTAGAAATTGCATACATATACGTCCAATGGGGGGCAGAGTAATAAGTTTTGCATCGACCGATTCATGAGAGTGTGTGGATCCTGGGTTCGGTGCCCATTTTGGAAGAGGGGGGGGGGGGGAAGAAGGGGGGGGGAAGAAGGGGGGGGGGGGAGAAGAAGGGGGGGGGGGTCGCAGAAATAGTCGTTTAAACTGAGTTACTTTTTTGTACTAAAGACCGATTTGAAACTTACTGCTTCATGGGGGGGGGGGGGGGATAGGGAGGTAATAGCTTAAAAGCATTACAAAAAAGTCTGGAAAGTAAGAACAGCAAAAGTATCTGTTTAAAAACAATCGATTGCAGTATATGCTTCTACTTCCAAGAAGAGTAAAAAGGGGTGGCATACACGTCAAATTAATACCTCAATACACATGTCATCCTTCATAAAGATTCACGAAAGACGGTGTCGCATAATTATACGTCAGCATAATACCTCGACAGACCACAGTGACAAAAGCGTACGCGCGTTGACGAAACATCTGAATAAATATTTTTTTTTTAATCCTTATTTCCAGGCCCCTGTTACTTGGAATCAGCTCCCTCTTACAATCAGAAACAGTTCAAACAAGGAAACCTTCGAGTCACGACTGAAAACCCATCTCTTCACCCTCTCATAGCCGTGCCATGTTGTTGTTCTGCTGGTGTGAGTGCGTGTGCGCGCAGGGAACGTGTGTGTGTGTGTGTGTGTGTGTGTGTGTGTGTGTGTGTGTGTGTGTGTGTGTGTGTGTGTGTGTGTGTGTGTGTGAGAGAGAGAGAGAGTTTATTAGTTTTTATCTGTTTTATCAGTTTTACCTGTCTTGTGTTTGTTTTATCTGTCTTTCGGGTTTTCATGTCTTAATATGAATAAATATGTATTGTATGTAAAGCGCCTAGAGGTTAGATAAAGTTAGGCGCCATATAAATATTCTATTATTATTATTATTATTATCACCACACCATCAGGCTCGTCCAAAGAAGCCCTCGGCCAACACTTGAGCCACATACAACTGACTCACAATCCCAATCCAAAGGAAACAATTGTCTGCCTTGAGAGGGGGGAAAACGAAAAGGACAGAGGGGAAAAAAAATATCAACGACTAAACTGACAGCCTCGCTGACGAGACCTGACATGGCTGCTTGAAAAACGTGAAACCGATAGTTGAGAAAATTGCGGTGGTTGGGTTGAAACAAATTTCGACAGCTCAGGCTTGGTAGGAGCGTATAATTTGTCACAGGGAAAAGCAATATCCGCTATCGTTTAAAACCGATTTGCTTGTGGCACGTTGAATTAGCGTCACATCCAGAAGCTTGTAAATACTTCATTTTGCTGATCTTTTCCAAAAACACTTTTCTGTTTTGTGTTTTTGTTTTTGTCTTGAGTTTTGAAATGAAATGGGAAAATTCGAGGTTAAACGTGATGAAAATGCAGGATTTTCTCAGCAGGCGCTGTTTGAATAGATCACACACACACACACACACACACACATACACACACACACACACACGCACGCACGCACGCACGCACGCACACACACACACGCACGCACGCACGCACGCACGCACACGCACACACGCACGCATGTACGCACGCACGCACGCACGCACGCACGCACGCACGCACGCACGCACGCACGCACGCACGCACGCACATTGAACGGATTTTTCTTAGCAGAACAGCGACTGTCTTAAACAGAGGTGATTTCACAAATGAAAAATTATTCATGCATGCGTACCAAATAAAACTAAAAGAGCCCCCCCCCCCCCCCCCCCCCCCCCCCCCCCCCGAAAAAAATCAACAACAACCACAGCAACAACAGAAACACACTTACAGGATGGAAGCAATTAAAACATACATATGTAGGTGTCAAGCATTCCATGCAATTCTACACTAAGCCAGAAATAAATGTAACAGTTCCTCTATCTCTCTCTTTCTCTGTGTGTGTGTGTGTGTGTGAGCGTGTGTGAGCGTGTGTGTGTGTGTGTGTGTGTGTGTGTGTGTGTGTGTGTGTGTGTGTGTGTGTGTGTGTGTGTGTGTGTGAGCGTGTGTGAGCGTGTGTGAGCGTGTGTGTCAGCGTGTGTGTGTGTGAGCGTGTGTGTGTGTGTGTGAGCGTGTGTGAGCGTGTGTGAGCGTGTGTGAGCGTGTGTGTCAGCGTGTGTGTGTGTGTGTGTGTGTGTGTGTGTGTGTGAGCGTGTGTGTGTGTGTGTGAGCGTGTGTGAGCGTGTGTGTCAGCGTGTGTGTGTGTGTGTGTGTGTGTGTGTGTGTGTGTGTGTGTGTGTGTGTGTGTGAGCGTGTGTGTGTGTGTGTGAGCGTGTGTGTGTGTGTGTGAGCGTGTGTGAGCGTGTGTGTCAGCGTGTGTGTGTGTGTGTGTGTGTGTGGTGTGTGTGTGTGTGTGTGTGTGTGAGCGTGTGTGTGTGTGTGTGAGCGTGTGTGAGCGTGTGTGTCAGCGTGTGTGTGTGTGTGTGTGTGTGTGTGTGTGTGTGTGTGTGTGTGTGTGAGAGAGAGAGAGAGACAGAGACAGATCCACGCACGACGTTTTCCTAATCCTCTCTGTGTAACATATACACACAACATTGGTCTTTTACTACTTGCAAGCTACGTGTTCATTCATATGCATGTGCTGAAAAGTAATTGACTCGTATTCATGAGTGGAAGCGGACGGTCTTTGCCAATACACCGAGCAGTTCAATGTACCATCACTTCATTGTTAGTGACGCTGTAACGATTACTATCTAGTATCTACTAGTAAAGTTTTGCCGATACAATACGCAACATGCATACGATATAGTGCTCGGAGTTCTTGAATTGGCTCAAGGCGCCGCGAGCTGAACCCAATACGCACGCTCACGTGAATCAGACGCATTCTCATAACACATTACGAGCACGTGGTGCGGAGGGTCAGTTCAGATATTTGACTGTAGGAATTTAGAATAGTATTTATTTTCAAATTGTGTGTGTGTGTGTGGGGGGGGGGGGGGGGTCAGGGGATACGGTTAGTGGCGTGTGAGTAGGGTATCTGTGGAATGCCATTTTCAAAGTTCGACCTACGTTTGCAATGAAGTGGTGTCCTTTTTGGACATAACAACTGTGTGATACATGGTGGAAAAGGACGTTAAACTCCCAAACACCCACTCACTCCCCTCCCACGCCCTCCCACACCCCGCTCCCTCTGATACATAAAGGCTTACTGAAACGCAGTATGTTTCCAGGAGACTACGACAAAACGTCTCTGGAATTAGTCGCTCATATAATCATAACCAGCCGTTGTATTCGGAGCCAGAGAGACTCCCAACAATCCTCCAGAGGCGCTTCTAGTTTGAAACCTTCAACTCTCTCAGCTCATGCAGTCTTAAACACCCCTTCGATCTGCATCTCCGGTAATGACGATCGCAAGGGTCTTTTTACGCCTTCTCCTGGTTTATGATGCGAGTCACCTCAGGCCTTATTTTCATGACTAGCATACTCTAAGGGATCGGGATTAGCATGACAAAGGACACTCTCACTATATGGCCTCTCGCCCCAACCGCGCGTTACCATAAAAAGTGCATTCCCAATCCGGTGGCATGGACTGTAGTGAACCTGACTGGCCATACGGTATGACAATGAATATAGATTTCACTTCCGGGATAATGTGCTTGATTAAAGGCGCAGTCTTGGAAGCTGGACCCCTGTGTGATGGAGTAACGTTTCTTTCTAAGGGTCTATGCGCACAACTAAATCCATCGGCATGTTGGCAGTGTATCGAGTTATTGGATGCTAGAGATCTTACAGACGCTTTGTGAGAGGTACCATGCCTGTCTTCGCGACAACATTCAGGTGAAAAGACGCAAAATGTATCTCCTTTGAACCACCCTCACGTGGTGTGTGTATGTGTGTGTGTGTGTGGGGGGGGGGGGGCGTATGTGGCCCGTAGACCCTGGATAGGGTTAATTATACCAGACAAGTCATCAGGTTAGGGTCCAACTAAGAGTTGCCGTCTTGTCAGGTGAAGCCTGAGAAAACACGGACAAGAAAACACGGATCCAAAAAAGTTGCCCTTGCTCTAGCAAAATTTTTTAAGCGGGTAGGACGGTACAGTGTGTGTGTGTGTGTGTGTGTGTGTGTGTGTGTGTGTGTGTGTGTGTGTGTGTGTGTGTGTGTGTGTGTGTGTGTGTGTGTGTGTGTGAGCTGTTTCAGAGGTTTCATAGATGGTTGCGCCTTCGTGTGTATAGATTATGTGTATGTTGTACATATATCTTCTGTCGTATCCTTCTGTGTATCATCATGTGGTCTTGGTTTGTTTGATTTTTGGCTCCCTTGTGTAACAATGGGAGTCTATGTTATAACCCTCCGTCGTCTGTCTGTGTGTGTGTGTGTGTGTGTGTCTGTGGGTGTGTCCGCAGTAAACCTTAACATTGGCATTTTCTCAGAATCTACAAAGAGCAGAGTCACCAAACTTGGCATGCCGATAGACAGCCATAAGACCTTTCAAAATATATAATTTTGAATGACCTTGACTCAAGGTCAAGGTCAGTAAAGCTGTCTGTTTGAAAATTTTACATAGGCATTTTCTTGGAGTCTACAAATACCAGAGGTTTTCAACTTTGCATGATGATAGACATTGATAAGAACTTTACAGATATACATGTATTCAATGGCCTTGTGTGAAGGTCAAGGTCAAACAAGCTATTTTCCGCATTTCCGTAGAAAACCTTAACATTGGCATTTTCTCAGAATCTTCAAACAGTACAGGCACCAAACTTGGCATGCTGATAGACAGCCATAAGACCTTTCAAAATATGTCATTCTGAGTGACCTTGACTCAAGGTCAAGGTCACTAAAGCTGTTTGTTTGAAAATTTTGCATTGGCATTTTCTTGGAATCTACAAAAACCGGAGGTTTTAAACTTTGCATGATGATAGACATTGATAAGAACTTTACAGATGTACATGTATTCAATGGCCTTGTGTCAAGGTCAAGGCTGTACAAGTTATTTTCCGCATTTCCGCAGTAAACCTTAACATGGGCATTTTCTCAGAATCTACAAAAAGCAGAGGCACCAAACTTGGCATGCCTATAGACAGCCGTAAGACCTATCAAAATATATCATGTTGAATGACCTTGACTCAAGGTCAAGGTCACTAAAGCTGTCTGTTTTAAAATTTTGCATTGGCATTTTCTTGGAATCTACAAAAACCAGAGGTTTTAAACTTTATATGGTGATAGACTTTGATAAGAACTTAACAGATATACATGTATTCAATAGCCTTGTGTCAAGGTCAAGGCCGTACAAGCTATTTTTGTGAAACCGTAACATTGGCATTTTCTCAGAAACAACAAACAGCAGAGGCGCCAAACTTGCCATGCTAATAGACATTGATAAGAACTGTATACCCATACCACTTTAAATGACCTTGACTCAAGGTCAAGGTCATTAAAGCTGTCTGTTGTGGATTTCAATATTACCGTTTTTGGAGAAACTACAAATACTAGAGGCATCCAACTTGGTGTAATGATGGACATTGATATCTAATTTGAATGACCTTGGCCCAAGGTCAAGGCCATATAGTCAGTTTTGGGGAAAAGTGTAATATTGCCAGGAACTAAGAACACCAGAGACACCTTACTTGGCTTGATGATAGATAGTGATAAGATTTTTTACAAACATACTCTTTTGAATGACCTTGACCCATGTCACAAGGGAGCCATGGAGGCTTTTGCCTCTCTAGTTTTTTATCCTCCATACCCGAAAAGGGGAAAAAGGAAAATAAAATCTTGAATCTCGAGGGACAGGGCTTCGTCAGCTTTGGTAGGCAATCTGTCTAGGGAACACAGGGTAAGACTTTTCAGTCCTGAGCTAAGGGAGAAGCAACCCCTACAGAAAACTTGATCCAGCCTGCCGAAGACGGAGTGTGTCAGCCACGGCACAGGTTTCTGGGGATAAATTAAGACACACGCGCATTGATCAACGCTTATGGTTATGCGCCTATCTCCTTTGAAGCTGTGACTTGAAAATTTTCGAGTGCGATTAAACGTACTTCATGGTTGTTCCAAAGGTATTACATTTAGCTCTTCAGATCTTTCAGCGACTTCAAACAGATTATATATATAAATATCCTTGAACTTACAACATCAGATCAATGTCTAGATGTAATTCAGAGGCTTCGAAAGAGTTATAATAATGCAAGTCAGTCTGACGATAGAGTTACAGCGCCAAAACTATCACAGCAAACACGTTAAGCATTTCTTTATCAGCTCTCACATTAACCCCACGTCCACACAGTTATCACACTGTGCAAAACGTGCTCCCTGTTTTCCTTCCGATCACATACAGTCACTAGAAAAGAACTGACAGCGTCCTTCAGCTTTTGTTAGTAGCAGTTAATCTGTAACCACCACAGGCTTAGAAAGTAAGTACAGCTACCGTTTCCCCGAGCAAGTCTCCTAATTAGCGTGACAAAAAGCAGCGCACGCATTTTCTACGGGGCAAGCCATCGTTCACTCGCAAATCCTCAGTCGCAAGTAGTCGAGGGACTTGGAGGAGGGGAGGAGGATGGAAGTGGGGGAGGGGGCGGTGGCGAAGAACTGGAGTCCAGGGGGAGGTCTAATCCTCGAGCCAAAGAGGACATAACTCACCAGGGGATCCTGGGACCCGGGCCGTGTCGCATCCGGGCATTTTTCATTATCGCCCCCTCGCCAGACATGGCCGCCGTCCGCGAGGAACGATCAGTGTTGGGGAGATAGCCTGTGATAAACGTTCCGCCAAATTCTCTATCGTTTAGCATTAGATTATTTTCTGTTTCATTTTCGCCGTCAATACGGGACTGAATATTGCCGCCGTGGTCTCTATTTATCTTGGCCTTTGGAGTTTTTAGCAGGTTTGTCACAAATCATTTATGTTAATGTTCCCCCAAGGCACATGGTGGCCGCTGCGTCTGTCGTGCATGTTGCGTGTAAGGTTGTCGCTAACCTGGTAGACCTGGACTTCTGGGATCAATCTTCAGGTCACATACGTATTTTCTAAGGGGCAAACCATCCTTCACTCGTCGGGGGTTCTCTCCGGGTACTCCGGCTTCCTCCCCCCCTCCCTGCTCTGGAATATTCAGATCACAAAATTAAAAAAATAATGCAATTCGAAAAATTCCGAAAATTAAATTACTGAGCTGGCCCTTCGCACCACGTGACTGTAATGTGTTCATGTCCAGTGTGTGAGAGAATTCGTGTGATTCACGTGAGCCTGTGTGTTGGGTTTAGCTCGCTGCGCTTCAGTTGAGCCAAATATTTAGGATAAAGCGCATGCATTAATGAGCTTATTATTATTGTCATCATTACATACCACCAATGTTTTCTAAACTGTGTTCTCTACACCGGTTGCACCCTTTATTCAGTTTTTTTTTTCTTCCCAAACGAAACAGACGGCTATTCAGAAGCAAGACACGCTGGCAACCTGTATGCGAAAGATGAATTCCCGAAAACGTAATTTTGCAAATCTACTGTTGCTGTATCCTCACCAAACCCGACATACTGAAATAGCTGAAAACAGTGCACTTCGTTATTCATGCCTTTTGCATGCCCAAGGATGTAGTTAAAATAACTCACCTGTCAAGACCAGTATGCCATTTTTCAAACACACCCCTTTTCACCGACACCCCAAGGCATGCGTGGGTACGCTAATTTACAGTGAATGTCGATACGTAATGCAGATTTTCTCCTCCATTTTACGGGCTCCCATGAAAGGAAGTATCGAATAGACTGAGTCATCAGGGCCGACATGACGTGGCTTGATTTTAAGGGGAGTCCTGCTTTGGACGTCGCTCATAACTGGCGTTGTGTGTCGTGTGAGATCCGTGCCTCTGTGGTGTCTAATTTATAGTTAATCAATGCTAAGTAGGTTTGGTATTCGTGGGTTGAATGTCCTTTCCACCACACGAGAGGAATACATGTATACCAAAGACTGGAATACGAGGGGAAAGCCAGCAGATATAAGTAGTTTGTGGCCCCCAGCCTGATGCGAATGCACCTTGTGAGTGCTAAACGTCCAGCTATCTCGGCTTCCCTTCTGAGTATACAAAGTTACATCAACTAAAAAGGAGATAGTGACGATCTCTCTCTCTCTCTCTCTCTCTCTCTCTCTCTTCGATGTGTGTGTGTGTGTGTGTGTGTGTGTGTGTGTGTGTGTGCGTTGTGCGTGTGCATGTGCATGAGAGAGAGAGAGAGAGAGAGAGAGAGAGAGAGAGAGAGAGAGGTTAAAGAACACATCTTGACTAAATTCACTAATCTTTCAGTTTTGTTTTCATAAAGAGGTCCAGAAAAGTACTGTTTCCAGCTGCTTTTAAATTGTCGAACACTGTCGTATGGACATTCACAACAACAACAACAACAACAATAACAACAACAACAGTACTGAGAGCGGCTGACAACTAAAATGTTTGTGGCAGTTTTGCTCAAGTAAGGTCTGGACAATTTGAACCATGAACCAAAGCAAACGAAACAGTCGGAAACAAAACAAAACAAAACAATACAAAACAATAAAGCCACGAGCGAACAAACAATGCAAAAAAAAAAATCCATTCCATTAGAAATACAAATTCTAGAAATAGAACCTACAGGAGCTTGCCACGCCTGCCTGTTTGGTCATTCCGAAAACCAGAAAACAGAGGCACACCACACAAACAAACAAATAAACAAACAACAAGTAAAAAGGAATCACTGAAACAGAGCCCCAAAAGAAGTTACCGGCCAGCACAATCATTTCCACATTCGCTCCCTCCAGGGACCATTCCATTACGGTTTAATGTCTTTTTCTCTTAGTTTCATATGCTTGCGTCGTTGCCAAAGGAAAAATTAATCAGCGCCGAACAGTCGAAATCGCCATTTTTTGTTACGAAAGCCGCGCTGGATTGACGCAAGGGTCTCGTTTTTCCTGTGTTGGGAAGTAAATGGAGGATCATTACTTGAACACTGTCACACACTGTGATTGGTCCGGTGAGATGAGAGCCACATTCTGGAATCTCCAGGGAAAGGGTTTTTTTTTTCCCCTCAAGGTCACTGCGACTGCGCTGGATTCCTTCTATTCATTAGAGAGAGAGAGAGAGAGAGAGAGAGAGAGAGAGAGAGAAGAACTGAAAAAAATACAAGTAAAAACAAAACAACAACAAAAGAAAGAGCCAAATCGGCGCGGAAAAAACAACAACAACAACAACAATAAACTTGATCAAGTCGTTTCTTGTTGTTGTTTGTTTTGTTTAGTAATGTTTTTGTTGTTGTTGTTGTTGTTGTTGTTGTTGTTGATGGGGATGGGGTGTTGTTGTTCTCACTTTGTTATCATTTTTTTATTTTAAATTCTTGGTTTTAGAACAGGCACAACCTGTAATAATGTCACTCTAGGTCTGTATTATCAAGGATAATGTTGGAGGCGGAGGGGGAGGTAATGGGGTGTGTGTGGGAGGGCGGGGGGGGGGGAACTCTCTCTCTCTCTCTCTTGCCATAGAAGGACAACTTGTTTGATAGGCTTTGACAAGCCCAGGAAGTGCCCCCCCCCCCCTCTCTCTCATCTCCTCTCTCTCTCTCTCTCTCTCTCATTTCACGCTTCCAACGTTCGGAGATGCGGTGTACAACGTTCTCGCTTTGTTAGATAAATGATCCTGACTGGTGGCCGGTGCAAAAAGCCTAGAACGTGGCAAACGCCCCGACACCCCCGTAGGAAACTTCCCCCTAACCACCGGAGTTGGAGAGACAAAACTCTCATTTGCACTTCAATGGTCACTGTCACGTGGTTTCGGCGACTGCTTGGGTACATCGCGTTCCACGTCACGGGCGATATGGTATTCGACGCCAAAACTGTTATGCGACGCTAAAACTGTTATGTGACGCCAAAACTGTTATGCGACGCCAAAACTGTTATTCGACGCCAAAACTGTTATGCGACGCCAAAACTGTTATCCAACGCCAAAACTGTTATGTGACGCTAAAACTGTTATGCGACGCCAAAACTGTTATGCGACGCCAAAACTGTTATGCGACGCCAAAACTGTTATGCGACGCGAAAACTGTTATGCGACGCCAACTGAAACTGTTATGCGACGCCAAAACTGGTATGCGACGCCAAATGTATTCCGTGACGCCAAAACTGATATACGATGTGCCCCAGATGCGACCATTTCAAAAGTTTGTGTAAGCCGTGACCGTACTGCTGATGATAGGGTTCTTGTTTGTTTCTTTTTGCTTCTCCATGCCCCAGTAGTGGCCAAAAGAAGTACAGTCTTGTATCGTCGCATTGTTACTGGCATTGCGGAATAATGGTGGACGCTGCCTAAGGCTACATACCTCAGTTTCAAGAAAAACGCTCTAGTTTTCCATTGAACGTAATGCTGCACATGACACCATAGAATTACACCAAAATTGCAAGTGAAGTGGACTGCAGGCGCATGTATTGGTTCACGTTTTGGTTCATATCTTTGCAACGACAGCCCCAATATGGTTCATATTTTGCACACATCTAAATAGTATTACGTTCTTGTCACCGTTATAAGCCTAGGTCGGTCTGTGAGCTTAAACGACCTGAAGGGTGTATCGTTAAGAAGGGGCAACAATTCCCTTCTACATTTAGCAGAATTGTTACTTGACCCGGAAGGAGACTAACACCCACAACCTAACCTGTTGCAAGCGGTATAATAAGCGACCTCCTCTGTCGCCAAAACAATACGATGATGACCATTCCAGACACTCTGGTGGTAAAAGAGAGACCCATTTTCGCCTTTCGGTAAGACTTTCCTTGCAGCGGAGTGACCGACGCGTGCGACTTATATTCATCATTAGCGTGGTGGTAGACTGTTCCGATGGAAATGTATTCAAGGAATAGCCCCTTGAGACAGTGCCGCAAAACGTTCGGTCAGCTTGAGATGTCTGCTACATTTGTGTATGGGACGTGGACATCATGTTTTGTGTGTGTGTGTGTGTGTGTGTGTGTGTGTGTGTGTGTGTGTGTGTGTGTGTGTGTGTGTGTGTGTGTGTATGTGTGTGTGTGTGAAGCCAGGACCATTACGTTCAGACAAGGATTGGTTCTTGTATGCTATAGACGCCTTGTATGTTGCCGATGACAGATAAGGTTTTCAGATTATTCATCGAAAGGAAATGGTTGCGCCGGACTCCCCCCTCCCCCTACCCTCCTCACCCCTGCCCCCTCCCCGCACCTCTCTCTCTCTCTCTATCTCTCTGTTGTCTTTTTTATATACCCTTTAACGTATAATAGCAGGACAGCTTGTAAGACAGGTAGCAATGCCTAAACGCTCTATCCTGAATGAAAAACGTTTCATCATCATCATCATCATCATCATCATCATCATCACCACCATCATCATCATCATCTCTCTCTCTCTCTCTCTGAAACCCTGGCCACGCTCACGCTGAACGGAAAAAAAACCCAGCCCGAGGCCCCTTTAACCGCATCCCCTCCCCCTACACACACACACACACACACACACACACACACACACACACACACACACACACACATCCCTCTGTGCCCCCCCCCCGACCCCCCGACCCCCCACCCCAACCATCTACACACACACACACACACCACACACACACACACACACACACACACACACACACACACCTCTTTCTTTGAAAGCATGCATGCAGTGAAAAGAACAATGGAACTTCCATGCACCCCCTCCCCCCCCCCAACACACACACACGCCCGCGCGCGCGCGCGCGCACGCACGCACGCCCGCACACACACACACACACACACACACACACACACACACACACACACACACACACACACACACACACATCCCTCTCTATTTCTCTCAGTCTTGCTTTGCTTATCTTTTTCTTCTTTTACACAATTTTCTCTTTCCTCTTTTTTTTTCTCTTCCTCTTCTCACCTTTTCAGTTTTATTCCATTTTCCCCGAGACCTTTTTAACTCTCTGCTACCAGGTCTAATTGCCTTCCCCGTGCAGTGAGGCACATGATAAAAGTGTTAGGCGGATAATGAGTCTACGACCACGTCAATTTAGACAGAGACTTCACCGGAACCTTAACGCCTGCAATTCAATTTTGTCATTACCTTCCTTGGTTGGTTTTGCTAGTTCCCCCAAAAGTGCCACGGCTGCTCAAGCCGTGGTCGTGGAGAAATGCGAGTGGAGACTATGGGAGGGATCGCTTATGCTGAGTGACTGGGCTATGCTGACACCAGTTTCCAAAAGTACTTCCCGAGGGTAAGGGGGCAGTCGGGACAGCCGAATGGTAGAGCGTCGGACTTTCAATGCTCGGATCGTGTGTTCGATTCCCGGCTTGGGCCAAATATTTGTGCTGGTCTTTTTTTCCTCAATGCCCCGTCTTTGATATCACCCATACGTGGTGGAAAAGGACGTTAAACTCCCAGACACCCACCCATCCCACCCACCCGAGGGTAAGGGATACCAATCGTGACCACTGACCACCTACCGCCAGGTGGTGTTATGGTGCACCATATTTTGTTTGTGGTACCTGTCAGCGGTGTTTAACATTTTATGGACAGTGTAAAATTTTAAGCCCCCGAGCAAGACATGATGTCTAGTTCCCAAAATAGCCTCACTTAGATACTTGATCCGGTTTTCCGGTGCGGGTGTATGGTGTATGGTGTTTCCCTTGGAGGACACCTTCGAATTCTTTTCCTGTGGTACCATTTTGGCCAGATATCAAACTAGCAACCCTTGCGGGTCTGAGCAGAACACGTATCTTGCTGGAGAACACACACAGATGTAGATGAACAGTAAAATTAATATCAACATCAAACCTCAACATGCTTCAGCGGACCAACCACACACACACACACACACACACACACACACACACACACACACACACACACACACACACACACCGCGCGCGCATCATCATCATCATCATCATTTATTGCAAAAATAAGGTTATCGAAATATCTAACACAAGACGAGCAGAATCCATACCCAAACAAACAAACAAACAAACCAAAACCCGGAAAAAAAAACCCGCTGAAAATGGAACGTCTGGAGGGCAGCCTTACAAAAATTGTGTTAATTCTCCCGCCATGCATCGCTTCATTACGATGGCTACCGAAACGCAGCCCCGGGGCAAGTTGCTTTCCATGGAACAGCCTCGGTTCCAACACGTTCACCTCCAGGGGGCTGTTCTGCCTATCGAACTTCAGGGTCTTCGGCGAGAAACCCGGCAGGTTTCCATGGCCTCGTGCACGTCTGGGCGTGACTCTGGATGCCGGATCAGACACGAGGGAATGGAGTATTGTGGTAAGAAGGTTGCTGCTGGAGCTTTTTGGGAAAAGTGTGGCTTCGATAATTTCCGGTCATATCCTTGATTAAAAACTGTGGAAGTGTGGTTGGTGTTGGGCAATAGACCTTGCTGGGTGGCCCGTAGTAACTGTTGCCAGGGTCGGGGCCTTTATTACAGGACTGTGGTGTTCGGCATTTGATGTCATCTTACATACTGTTCTGCTGATCCGATTCTAACCGGAACAACAAAAGGAACGAAAATAGTGGAGAGAGAGAGAGAGAGAGAGAGAGAGAGAGAGAGAGAGAGCGCTTTATTTGAAAACGGTGGATGTTTTTTCAAACTTGCCGTTCAAAAAAACTAACGAAATAACGTTCCAATGTACTTAAAATTGGAACATGAAACTTCACACACACACACACACACACACACACACACACACACACACACACACACACACACACACACACACAGAGAGAGAAAGAGAGAGAGAGAGAGAGAGAGACAGACAGACAGACAGAGAGAGAGAGAGAGAGAGATGTCGTCTCGTAGACGTCACGTTCCACCTAAGTTGCCCCCACTTTTTCCTTCTTTTTTATTTTTTTCTTCCTTTTAAGTTTTTCTTCTTTAAGCTTTGGCTTCTGCGCCAGACGGCGTCTCTACGGACACATAAAAGTCACCCATCGTAATAACATGTAAACAATGACGAACGAACCGCCCAACGCGTCTCGACAACCATTAGCAAAATCGATATCCCCCCTGCTTCAGATCCCCCGTATAAAGAACCTTGAAATTTGTGTCTTGTGAGACTTCTGATCATGAGGCTGGGATAACGCGTTTTGATCAGCCTACGTTGTCGTCCTGAAGTGGCATCATGGTGCCAAAGCGTGTTGGGTTAATTATGAAGAAAACACCCTGACGGCATAAAATAGGAATGAAATGGAGCTTGTTATGATACTTGCTAAGAAATAATGTTAGTTCTGTTCGTGGTTAAGATAATAAAATTGTCTGCAAAACTGTTTCCTGAGGAGGGGGGGGGGGGTTAACGTCCTTTCCCACCACGTATGGGTGATATCAAAGACGGGGCAACGAGAAAAAGGCCAGCACAAATATCTGGCCCCAGCAGGGATTCGAGCTCACGACCCGAGAATTGAAAGTCCAACGCTCTACAATCCAGCTAACCGGGCTCCCCGTTCTCTCGGTGAAGGTCAGTTCACATGAACGAGGTAAACACTTTACTGTAATGAGAACTGTTCTGTCGGTAGTCAGGATCATTAAAGTTCACATGAACGAGGTAAACACTTTACTGTAATGAGAACTGTTCTGTCGGTAATAAGGTTCATGACACACTGGACACGTTCTTGTTCGAATAAACATTGAGAACAGCTCAAAACACACACCCGGAGATATTAGGGCAAAGGCATGTTGTATAGCCGCATGTCACACACAAAAAACACTGAAAATCATCGTGTTCGCTGTTTGTTCGGACTGAAAGCACTCCCGTGTAACATCGGCCTGTTTTGACGAAGACAGTAACAGCTAAAAATCCACCTCCCATCCATTGAACACAACAGAAATGATTATCGAAATCTCCATCGCGTCAGTTATCGCAAAGTAAGTTGACAGCATCAGGATTTATGAAAGAATCCAGACAATAGTTATTGAACCAGACGCATTTTTTTTAGAGAGAGATATCAGAACTTCCAGTATCACTTAACCTCAGGATCAAGAGATGTGGTAGGTTTTGGCCAGACTCCACTGTTCACGTGTGTGGCAAGCTTGACAGGGAACAGGGTTTAGCGGTGAAGGCGTCATGGATCCGGGGGCACTGGCTTGAAACTTTGGTTTGCAGGAATTTGGGTACATGTTTCCTGTCCAAATCGAGTCAAAATCACATACATGTTCGTTTGCGGTGCCTGTCTTGCCTTTGTCATGCATGAATATCAAGTGTGAACGCTAGAAAAAAAGAAGAAGAAAAAAAACCACGTCCGGCTTTCAAAGAACGGTAGGCATGTGACTCCTTTCCAAATCGAGTCACATGCACGTTCACCAAAATCACATGCATGTTCGTTTGCGGTGCCTGTCTTGCCCTTGTGTACACAATCATGCATAAATATCAGGTGTGAACGCTAGAAAAAATCCCACGTCCGGCTTTCAAAGAACGGTAGGCTGTGACCAGTGGCGTGGAAAACAGAAATGATTGTACCCACACACACCAGAGTGAATAGCAGGGTGGAGATATGCACATACTTAAAGTAGCGCTTAGCAGTTGCAGACAGCTTTCAAAGCTTCATCCTTCAGCCCTACGGCGCCTTAGCGTCTTAGAAGAGACGGATAATTGCGTGCATAGAGGAATAGCCTACCATACCATGCCAAAACAAGCTTGGCATATTTCAGAAATTAACAATAAACATCGTGAAATGTCGAAGAAAAATACAGCTAACGTGAGTGTCGAAATCTCTATATACGACATTGGACAGCTACTAAAACCGAAAACACCAGAATCCTGGAACACGTCACGTGATGCATGGTGGCGGTAGGTGAGGGTTGGTTCGCCCCCCAGACTTCGGCTAAACAGAAGATCGTGCCTGCTAATGCCAATGCTTTTAAGGAGAGACATCCTTCCGACCCAAAAAGGAGATCCTATCCACATCGGAAGCTGATCGTGGGCAAAGCTCTCGGGCCAATCATTTCGAATTAGCGACGGCAAATACTCTCTCTCTCTCTCTCTCTCTCTCTCTCTCTCACGGATCGTTCTCTGCGTTCATAGATCATATTTGCTAAGATGATTGCACCATATTCAAAATCTGACAGGTTGCTTGTGAGTTCGAACTTTTTTGTGATAAATCTCTGAGTTAATTAGACTGATGTCAAAAGGAAGACGTTTTCATATGAAAAAAAAAATCGAACACGAGCGAGCGCAAGCCTGAAAATTAGAGGAAAGCTTGCTGCAGCCGTATGTCACACGAGGAACACGGAAAAACGCCGTGGTCAGTTGTGTTCGGTGTTTGTTCGGACTAAAACGTCTCGCGTGTGACATCAGCCTTTGTTGGTTAGCCATTAAGTTAGTTTGTCAATTAGTTAGTCAAACAGGTACGTGTTATAGTTAGTAAGATTTATTAGTGATTTATTCGGTCATTTAACTAGTTAGTTAGTGAATTATGTAACCAGTCGTGTTATAGTTATGTAATCAATTAAGTAATTAGTTCTGTACCTAGTAATCAATTAAGTAATTAGTTATGTAACCAGTCATGTGACCAGTCGAGTAACCGGTATGCTATTCATTTTGTTTCACAAATTTGCAAAGAGTTTGAAGACGCAGAAGATTAGGCAAGGTAAAAGCTTAGAAATTTCCGTAGGACGGAAACGACTTTCTCCCTTGTCGGCTGGGAATCGCCGTGCATGTCACAGTTCACCGTCTCAGAGCTCCGGGAACCTGGCATATCACGCAATGCTAACAAGGCAAAATCGACTTAACGATTTTTTTTTTCTTGAGAAAATTGATTCTTTGTAAACTCAACTCGGCATCTGCAACATATCCGTTTCCCTGTGTGTAATGGAGTTAAAACTGTTTTCTTCTTTTTTTTTTTTTCAAGTGAGCGTTTATTGATGCTGTTGTTGTTTGTGTTGGTCTTGTTGTTGTTGTCTAAGGCTCATGTCACACCGGGAGACGTTTTAGTCCGAACAAACATCGAACACGGCTCGAACAAGAGACGGAAAAATTAGAGCAAAGACATGTTGTGACACATGAGGAACACGAAAAAAACAACAACCAAAACAAAAACAAACAAAAAAAAGGTGTGTTCGATGTTTGTTCGGACTAAAACGTCTCCCGTTTGACATGAACCGAGCGTGTTTCTCTCGCGAATTATTAAAGAGAGTTTGGTGGGGGGGGGGGGGAGTGGGGGGTTGATGGGAGACGAGGCGGGTCCAATTTGTGTGTGAAGGGGGTGGGGGGAGGGTGTACCACTGCAAGTCTCTGTATACAAAACCCCCGACCACAAAGATCACAAATCATCCAGGTTTAAAACAACAGCATCTGACATTAACAACACTACCACCGCCACCAACAGCTATAACAATTAAAATGATAACGACATCACCACCACCACCACCAACAACAACAAAAATAATATCGAGAACAACACCAACATACAAATACTTTTGCTACGATCATGTCAACGTGTCTCAAATATGCACGACCAGTGACATCCTACTACATAGTATTGCGTGTTGGACAGATTGCTTCATGATCACGTCATTCTATCCGTTTCAGGTGTGGCCAGGCCATGCTGTCGGACCACAAGGCTGTCACCCACGTGTTGAACCACTTGCTGGATGGTTACGACAAAGAGATGAGGCCTGGGATTGGAGGTGAGGATATTTTTGGGTCACACTTCTCATCTGCGTCAACGTCTGGTCTTTGAATTCGGGTGCTATGGCTTGACGCATCTGACAGATTCTGGTGCGCAGATGACACTCAAACAGCAAACCACTTATACTCCTCATCTGTGTTTATTTCTGGTCTTTGGTTTCGGGGGGAGCCGGGGTGGCCGAATGGTAGAGCGTTGGACTTCTAAGCCTCGGGTCGTGGGTTCGAATCCCTGCTGGAGCCAAATATTTGTGCTGGCTTTTTCATCTTTGCCCCGTCTTTGATATCACCCGTATATGGTGGAAAAGGACGTTAAACCCCCAAACACCCGCCCACCTACCCTTTGGTTTCTGGTGGTATGGCGTATCGCATCTGACAGATTTTGGTGCGCATATGACACGCAAACAGCAAACCACTCATAAGCCTTGTGGTCTCCGATGTTCTGATTTGACGCATTTCACAGGTTTTGGTGCACGCATGACACAAAAACAGCAAACTACTCATTTACCTGATGGTTTCCGGTTTCTGATGTAATGATTTGGTACATCTTACAGGTTTTGTTGCACAGACGAATCGCAAACAGCAAACTACTCATTTACCTGACAGTTTCCGGTTTCTGATGTAATGATTTGGTACATCTTACAGGTTTTGTTGCACAGAAATCGCAAACAGCAAACTACTCATTTACCTGATGGTTTCCGGTTTCTGATGTAATGATTTGGTACATCTTACAGGTTTTGTTGCACAGACGAATCGCAAACAGCAAACTACTCATTTGTCTGAGGGGTTTTGGTTTCTGGTGTTAACTTGGCGCATCTGACAGGTTTTGTTGCACGGATGAATCGCAGACAGCAAACTACTCATTTGCCTTATGATCTCTGGTTTCTGATGTGATGACTTGACGCATTGCACAGGTTTTGGTGCACATATCCCTGGCACGCAAACAGAAAACTTCTCATGTGTCTTCGGTAATGGCTTGATGCATCTGAAAGGTTTGGTGCACAGATGACTCGCAAGCAGAAAATTACCCATGCGCCTTATGCTTTCCGGTTTCTCGTGTTATGACGGTGCATTTCACACTGTTCGTGATCACGTGCTTTCTAGTCTCCGGTTCATGACTTGACGCATTTCACAGGTTTTTGGTGCGCATATAACGCACAAGCAGCAAACATGTTTCTTCAGCTTTGTTGTATGCTACACGTAAACACTAAGTATGAGATATGGTGGGGTGGGTGTTTGGGAGTTTAACGTCCTTTTCCACCAAATACGGGTGATATCAAAGACGGGACAACGATGAAAAAGCCAGCACAAATATTTGGCCCCAGCCGGGATTCGAACTCACGACACGAGCATTGGAAGTCCAACGCTCTACCATTCGGCCACCCCGGCTCCCCAAGTACGAGATAGATCTTTTTCCTCCTTTCCGAAACATAATGTCTTCTGACGTGTAGGCTCGCCAATAGCTCAGAAATGTTTTGGTGATATGTCGAGCATTGTGCCACTTAGGCATACGCAAGATTCCATTTTAACAATTGCTGGCACGGAGAAAGCAGAAGCCGAAACGCAAACCTAAAAGCACGATGTCTGACCAGGGCAGTTTTGGGCCGTTGCGGTTTTCTCTCTCGCAAGACCAGCACACCTAAATGTATTGCAACTAGACCTGTCTTTGTCATGTAACTAAACTTTTTGTATATTCGTATAGTCGCACTCACACACGCAAATGTTCCAAACCAAAGCTTCTGTGAATCCTAAAACGTTCTGGAATAGGCGCATTCAGAGTGAGGGGTGGCCTAATAGGTAGCGCGTCGGACTTAGCCGTTTTTCGCTACTGAACAGCTGTCACAGCGAAGCGAGGTTTCGAGCCCAGGTCGAGCTATGATGTGTGATACCGGTTTCTCCTGGCTACCAGGCTGCTCATCGGGGGTTTCTCTCCGGGTTAGCCGGCTTTCCTCCCCCCAGCAAAATCGCAAAAAAATAGGATAGGTAATAGGTGGTACCACACCGCGGCGACGCGCTTCCCTCCGAGGAAGTAGCCTGAATTTCCCGAAAGGGATAATAAAGTAGTTGAAAAAGATATAAAATAAGAAAAAAAATCTTCCTCCCTCACGAAGCACAACTTCTTCCATCATCTTAGTTTCTCTCTTTACTCCGTGCCCCCGTTGATCCAGTACTTGTCGCAGTTTTAGGCGGAGTCCCCAAAGGCACAGAGTTCCCGCCATCAGACTTTCGGATAAGTTTCGTGTCGTCTTGTCGACCGAGTGAACTGTGATGCTTTGCTTTTAGCTGACACTCCCCATGGGACAATCATTTTTATCGTTGTAGACAGTTCGCGACAGCTGCTAATCCCTCGTGAACGGTCTCTGCGTTTTGGCAATGATGGCTGAAGTGTTATGACGTTTTGGACTATGTGACTGGTGTAATACACAGGACGACTGCGTGTTCTGTAGGACTTTGCCATCGTTTTCACTGCATGTACTTATAAAATCCAAACTAAAACAAAAAAGTATGGCAAAGATAGGGTGGGTGGGTGTTTAGGGGTTTGGCGTCCTTTTCCACCACGTATGGGTGATACCAAAGACGGGGCAACGATGGTGGGGTGGGTGAGTGTTTGGGGGTTTGACGTCCTTTTCCACCACATACGGGTGATGTCAAAGACGGGGCAACGATGAAAAAGCCAGCACAAATATTTGGCCCCCGCCGGGAAACGAACTCACGACCCGAGCATTGGAAGTCCAACGCTCTACCATTCGGCCACCCCGGCTTCCCCGGGGCGACGAGAAGAAGGCCAGCACAAAGATAAGACATACAACGACAACAACAGCAACAAAGTCTAAATGAGACATCACGTCATGATATGTAATTCTGGCGTTACAATGGTCGAAAAATGGGCAAAGAAGGGGGACTAGCAACACTTGTCCAACAACAAGATGTTGATGTTCGAAAAAAAAAAACGAAAAAAAACAACAACAACAACAACAAAAAAACCCACACACACACACGGAAAATAGGTCGTTCAAGAATGCAGCGCCCAGACTGTCGAACTCTCTTCCTGAGACAGTGAAGGAGGCAGTCAGCATCACCACATTCCGGAATCGCCTGAAGACTCATGTCTTCAGTGCTTTACCCCAGTAATCATCTGCACTTAAAAACCCCTCCCTACGCGCCGTGAGCACTCAGATAGAGTGGAGCCGTACGCTATACCAAGTCATCATCATCATCATCATCATCATCATCTCAAAACAGCTGAAAACACGCTCTGCAAAAATTAGGGCTGTATTTCCACTTTGTGGATCAATAATTATAGCAACGGCAAGTTGTTATACCGACCAAATGCTTCCACTGTTGGAAGATATATTTATTTCAACTCACCTTTCACCACATTTCATCTCTCTCTCTCTCTCTCTCTCTCTCTCTCTCTCATCCTTCTTGGGAGAGAGTGGAGGCCCCGGGCAGAACGTGTCATCAAATTTCCGTTGCAAGTCATCCTGATAATCCGTCCCATGATGTGAAGTCTGGCATCATAGCTCTATGTGCCCTCTGGGAAAGACATTTTCATTAGAGAAAGACGTTTCTATATCTGTGTAGTTCTGAAAATCCCGTGTCCCTTCACACCTCCAAAGTGCAAAGTTTTTACCCTGGCTTTTTCTCGTTCCTGTTTTGATTCTGTTGTCGCAGTGGTTTCGTGTGTGCGGGGAAGTCTATTTCTGGGGTGGTGTTTTCGTTATAGTACATGTGTACACTTTCCCCTTTTTGAGGTTTCCGTTCGATTTTTGCTTGTTGTCGTACTAGTTTCGCGTGAAAGGAAGTTTATTTGGAGGGCTTTTTGTGTTGTATGGAGACCTCTCTCTCTCTCTGCTAGGTTTACCGTCAGACAGTTTTATTTTGAGGTCTTCATCCGCGTAGAGTCTCGTTGATCCCACTGGATCAAGTTAGGACGTGTTTTATTTTCACTTGAGCTTCCTGAGTGGGAGTTCAAAGATTCCCAGAAGTTTTAGACCCGAATATAAAACTCCCAGATAATGAGTCGTCCGCCTTCGTCAGTATTAACATCGTAAATTATTTGCAGCCCACGCAGCTTTCTCCGGTTCTAATGTGGTTTTTCTTTTCTTTTCTTTCCTGACTCTCGCCTTCTGGCGATCGTTAAATTTCCAACGTTTTATTTTTTTCGTTTTTTTTTTTTTAACTGAAAATGAAGCCTGCTGCATTAGCACGCCATTCTGAGCGTCCTCTTCCTCCTCTTCTTGTGCTGAACTCTGAACGCCACATCTCTCTCTCTCTCTCTCTCTTTCAAGGCTCGGCTACAAAAGCACCTGTACGTAGTGTGTAAAGTACAGTATCGTGGATGCGAGTGTATTTTGTACATTCCTGCTACTTTCAACTGACCACTTTCGAGACCTGCACATGTATATATAATTGTTTAGATTTTCCCCATTTTCTTCCGATTTTTGTGTTTATGATGCTCTATCTGATGCCAATCATTGTTAGATATTCTTTGCCGGGATTACCGAATGGTAGAGCGTTGGACTTGAGTTCCAATCCCGGCTGGGGCCAAATATTTGTGCTGGCGTTTTCCTCCTTACCCCATCTTTGATATCACCCATACGGCGTGGAAAAGAACGTCAAAACTCCCAAACACCCATTCACCCTCTCTCTCCCTCCCTCTTTGATTTTGTTTTAGTTTAGATAATTGAATTTAATTAATTTCGGTATTTAGATGTTTGGTACATGTATTTGAATTTCCTTCCTAGTAACGGCAAGTTCGAAAATTGTGACCCCCCCCCCCCCCCCCCCCCCCCCACGATTTGAGTCTGAAGTCACTTTTTGAAGTTTTTGAGGTTTTGATATGATCTTACAGGTTTTTTAATGCTGAATCCAATGGTGAAAACCAGATTAAAATCGGATAATTATTTTTGAAGTTATGATCTGTTGAAATGACGTACCCCATGAAACAAAATAGCCACCTCGGTCGGAAAATCGGGTGTTGCACTATTCAGCTGCATGTAACTTCAGACTCATTTCGTGGCGTAGCGTCACAATTGGTCTGCAGACCAACAACTTCTGCCGTTGTCAATAAAGCCTATTTCATCTCTCTCTCTCTCTCTCTCTCTCTCTCTCTCTCTCTGTTGAAGTTTGAACAAGGACAGAGTTTCAGACAGGTTATAACAAACCTATGATCTTAATCTGGCCTTGAATCATCATCATCATCATCATCATCATTATAATACTCATTATTATTATTATTATTATCACCACCACCACCATCACCACCACCATCATCATCATCATAGTCATCACCATCATCACTGTCATTAGGAGAGCGCCTCTGTGTCTCTATTTGCTTCTTCTTTCTCTGATGATTTTTTCCTGTCGTGTAGCCGCACCAGTCCTCTGCGTCAAGTTGTCCTCGCTTCTTCATTTGCTTCTTCTTTACAGTTCTTTCCTGTACAGCTTCCCATCCTCCTCTTTGTCTTCCTTGATCACAACATCTGCAGGCCATAGCCCCTTTTTGCTGTGCAAGAAGTCGCGAACACGAGCTAGGAGGGACATTTTGAAAACTGCCCTGCGCTCGATAGGGGCTCATTAGGAGTTTTGACGTCGAGCTCGCTTCACGTGCTATCATCACGAGCCCAGGCGGACAGGGAGGACAACTCCGCCTGATTGATGACTTCAGTGCTCTCCCCTCCTAAACACCCGGTATCGCTGCTGCAGCTGACAATTTTCCCCCGAGCGTCTAGTTTGATTTGAGCAGGAAATTTTGCAAATCGGAAAAATAACAACAGATCTCGGAGCCCAGGAAGACCAGACCGCTGTCCGGAAAAATGGGCTTCACAGTCACGGATTTGACAAGCACGTATGCCCTGTTTCCAGCCAACGGTCAAAATCCCGGAGGGTTTGAGCGGACTGGTCTCAGAAGCACAAATCAGAAGTTGATGTCAGAAGAACTAGGACTAGCAGGAATTTTTTTTTTCGTTTTCAGTACACTGGCTGCTACATTTGGTCCACCAGTGACTGCTGGCTGGCATGCGGTGAGTACAGTGAAGCCACACGAGGCACGGGAAGTAAGAATTAGACAACAAGTCCTCTTAATTGCGACCTAGACGAACCGGTCTCAATGCGCACGGTTTCAGCGTAATAGGTTCCCCGCTTTTGTCAACAGATAGCAATCAGCCTCCTATCTGAAAATCCAGGAAGTTTCTTGACAGGTTGGATTCATCCAATTTAGCCTCTAAGACACGCTTGTCCGTCATGATTTCGGCGATATTCTTGCGAAGGTATGGCCAAAGCGTCTGACGGTTTCCGTTGCACCAACTCACGGAGCGCTCTGAAGGGGGTATTATCCCCTGCAGATAACTGACGCTCCCTCCGTGATTATCTTTATTTCGTTAGTCCGTACTTGCGTATTGACTGGAACACTGGACTTGTTTGCGCCCATAACGAGGCCTTTTTGTGCCACGACGGAGTAATCCTATTCTTTATTTGCCCTCGTCGGCGCGAGACTGAAGTTTCCCTTTCGAGTGGTTTATACACGTAATGAGGAGGCCTTGGCCCGGCACAGGCAGGGCGATATTTTATACCGGAGATGTCCCCGGCAGCTGTCCAATGGCAGCTGGCTGTAGGCAGGAACCGCGAGGACAATCACCAGGCTTTTCTGAGCCGCGAAGGATGATGAAGGCTTTTCTCCCAAGGAAACAAAGACCTCCTTTCAGCCTTCTCGGACAATCTCGACAGGGGGTGGGGAAGGGAGGCAAGGAGAACGGAAAAGCACCCTGAAGGAATTGCTTCTCCTCCTTCCTTCGAGTGTCGGTATTGGCAAACCGAGAGAGTACGTCCCATCACCATGAAGGTGCCGGGGTGGTATGGGAGAGGGAGGATGGGGGTTTAGAAGCATAGAAGCATCATAGGTGTTAAGCACTCGATGCCAGGTTTCATGGGGCTGAGGAAGATCTCCAGCCCGCTCCGGCACCGCAGGATGGCGCGGCTTGACCCACCGGGAGTGAAAGGCTTCATTTTCTTGCCTATTGTCCCGTCATCGACACTTTTCAGACGGTACACAGCCCAAGGAGGCAGGCAGAAGATTGAGGTCCCTGGCCTTTTGTCGTTCCTCGCTTCCTGAGAAACAGTCTCTGGGCTTCAGTTACTGATACTTGTGAGTTCGGCTGAGATTTAGAAGAGAGAGAGCGAGAGAGAGAGAGAGAGAGAGGTTTGGCTGAGATTTAGAGCAAGGGTGAGAGACAGAGAAAGAAAGAGACGGAGAGAGAAGGACCTGTCACACTTGGCGGGCATGCAGACGTTTGCAGACATGTCTGGAAGGAGGTGTGTGAATACAGACGTGTCAGGGTGTGGAGATATGCCCTGTGATCTTGCCCACAATATGACACAATGCACGCAAAGCGGACGGTGCGTTCGTACGCGTCGTGATCTATAGCAATATGATCATCACAAAGTGTATATTTTTGTTTGAACATGATATTTTCTTACGCTTGCAATCTTGTCGCTAACTTTCAGAGTACTTAAAGGGTCTTCTACTAAATATTTTAACAGCACAGATGGGATGGGGATGGGGGGGGGGGGGTTCAGGCCTGGGAAAGCGGGGGGGGGGGGGGGTGTCGTGGTTTAAAAAGTACTTAGGATTTCAAGTGCTGAAGCAAACACAAGAAATAATTGAACGCAAAATCAATGTCTACCCTCTATGTTTGTTTGTTTGTTTGTTTTTTCTTCCCCCGTTGTTTTCTTGGTTGGTTGGTTGGTTGATTGGTTAAACGTTAATGAGGGAAACGGTTTTCATTTGTTTGTGTTTTGTCTTCGTTTATCGTTCAATTTATTTCATGATGTGTTTGCCCCATTTTTTTTTCAAAATCACCATCTTATTATTCCATTATCGTTTTTGTTATTGGACCTACTGAAAACTTTTTTCAAGTCTAAAAAATTGCTTCGGTGCCTGTTTAAGGAATACAATTAATTCTTTTATTTATTCATTCATTGTTCCAGGTGAAACCGTGATCGTTGACACCAATATGCTAATCAAAAGCATGGGACCCATATCAGCGAAGGACATGGTAAGTTTGCTAAAGCTAGGTAAAGCCAAAGGTACTGAAAATATTGATGCTGCTCCTGGTGATTACGATGCTGCTGTTGCTGCTGCATATGACGACGACAGCAACAACGATGATGATGTTGATGTTGTTGACAACGACGACGACTTCGACGACGGCGACGATGGTGTTTCTGCCTGTGCTGCTGCTGCTTTTGATAATGGTGAAGAACTCCAAATCTCATCCCAGAAACATTCGATGCTCAAAGGACCGATAACAGAGAAGTTTACAAGGGAAAGAGTTGGGGAAGAACAAACGGGTTGCCAGGAGAACCGTGTGAATGATTACCCAAAACTGCAGGTTCTGCGCAGTTGAACATTGAACAGATGAGTCAGCCCACTGCCGAATGCGATTAAAATTAATGGGAGATTTGGAGCAATTTATTATCAGCGATTGTTGGATTTTCTCTTTACCCGCATTTCTGCTTTTTTTTTTTTTTTTTTTACCCGTTTCCTATGACCGACTTTCATGACTAAACACGGTATCTTTCCCTCTGCTTTTGATTTCTTAAAATCTTCCTGATAGATTACTCTGTAGCTAATAGCGTAGCTGATACGGCTGGGATTTTTACATAAGGCTTGTGCATAGATTAAAAAAAGAAAGAAAAGAAACGTCCACTGATTTTATGTGAAGGAAAAAAAAAATCCTGTTGCGTGACTCGCAAGAAGAATGAAGCCACGACGATGTTAGGAGAGGCTGAGTAATCAAAATCTAATTCAGCACTGCGTTCCGAAATAGCTATTCCAAGAGGAATCAGATTTGAAAGGAGGGAATGATTTACAAGCATTTGCAACGCATGTTTCTCTTGCTTCAGAGCTGATGGTCCTGATTCTCCGAGATGGAATGGGCTTTAAATAATACACGCAAGTTCGTTTGCTCACTGGATTTTGCGTGCCGTTTGGGATAATTGTTCCGTGCGTTAGATTGAAAAGTAATTTTTGTTTTGGTGACGTTACCCAGCAACCAACGTGTTTACACGAGAAGGAAACCTTGTTGATGTTGCTGTTGTTGTTTTCTGGGCATTTTTTTCAGTTGCAATATTTGCTGTATATGCGCGTAGAATTTATGTTTGTTTTCCCTAGTTGCATTTGTCGTTTGTTTTCTACGCTTTTTTGTAATCGCGAGTTCGATAAACTAGCTTGAAGGTGCAGCGTCTCCTGCATGTCCTATGTTTATACTGCCCCGTAGACCAGTTTGCATCATTTGTCCATCGTTAAATTATTGTTGTTGTTGTTGTTGTTGTTGTTTTTTCACGTAGTGCAGGCACATCTAGCCGTGAATTAGTCTTTGGTGTTTCCGCTGCTTAAAGCCCGAAAAACTCACTCACTCACTCACTCAGTCGCTCACTCACTCACTCACTCACTCACTCACTCACTCACTCACTCACTCACTCAGTCGCTTGTACAGACCCAAGGTCATTATGACGATATGTGCATTCATTGTCAGGATGAGCAACTTCTACTGTTTCCAAAAAAAAGGTGTTTTTTTTTTTTTTTTTTTTTTTTGGTTGTTGTTGTTTTGCACAGACGTTGCCACTATCTGTGCTCCTATTCCTAGTTTTCCTATGGGAGAACCAAGACAGCCGAGTGGTAGGGCATTGGACTTTCAATGCTCGGGTCGTAAGTTCGAAACCCGGCTGGAAGCCAAAATATTGTGCTGGCTTTTCTCTCGTTGCCCCGTCTTTGATATCTTCTTTTGTGTGGTGGAAAAGGACGTTAAGTTCCACTCCACCCCCCACCCCCCCTCCCCACGCTAGTTTCCGTATGGGTCAGCCTGCACTGGTATCAAACATCAATTTCTATGTATAGATCATAGAATTCTAGAAAATACATCAACTCATTTGCACATTCTCACAGCACTCGCTTGCACATGGAACACATCCTAAAACAGCTGGCACCACCGTTACATGATTCAGTGAAAGGCAAACAGATGGGTTTTAAGCTCTGATTTAAAAAAAAAAATGACACGAGTAGGTTGCTGTCTCACGCTAGCACGCAATGAGTTCCAGACTGTTGGTATGACTTCGTCTGCGTAAAAAATAAATAAAAATAAAATAATAATAATAATGCACGCTGGGAGACTGACCGCTTCCCGTACACGTCGATACTATTGTTTGCACAATGCGTCCCTGACCTGTCTTAGGGGAGGCGATGCGTACACACTTTATGGCCTTCTCATGACCATAGTCAGCCGTCTGTGTGAGACGGTGTCAGATTGATGGGCGTCCTTGATGAAACTGGCGTTTGATAGGCGCAGGACGATGAGGTACTCTTGCGGCTTCGATTGCGTGACTTCATCATTCGCCTCTGTGTGTGTGTGTGTGTGTGTGTGTGTGTGTGTGTGTGTGTGAGAGAGAGAGAGAGAGAGAGAGAGAGAGAGGCTGGCTGATTGACTGACTGAAACTTTATTTTCCATTTATTATGCGTGAGGATGCAGTAGGTCATTCATAATATACACGCTTTTGGGGCGGTCGGTGGTCTAGTGGTTAAGAGACTTGTCACCAATGCGAGAGGTCAGGGGTTCGAGTCCCACTCGGGGCAAAGAATTTTTCCTTCTCGTATGTGGCACCGTTCATTCGGGCCGATCGTCGGGGGTTCTCTCCGGGTACTCCGGCTTCCTCCCCCTCTGCTTTGGAAATGTTCAGCCCACCAAATTTGAAAAATAAATGCAATTCTATATTCCGAAATTTAAATAGCTGAGCTGACTCTTCGCACCACGTGATTGTAATGTGTTTATGTCCGGTGTGTGAGAGAATGTGTGTGATTCACGTGAGCGTGCGTGTTGGGTTCAGTTCGCGGCGCTTTGAGCCGATTCATGAAATTGGGTAAAGCGCCTATATAATACTCATTATTATTATTATTATTTCATTTCTTTCATTGCATATTGTTATTCTGTGTGTGTGTGTGTGTGTGTGTGTGTGTGTGGTAAGCGCACATTTGTTCTCGAAGCAAATCTGCACATGTGTGTGTGTGTGTGTGTGTGTGTGTGTGTGTGTGTGTGTGTGTGTGTGTGTGTGTGTGTGCGTGTGGATCAGTGCAACTTGCCGCTAGCACAGGTTAAGTCAACGTTATTTGTAAAGTTAAAAATAATACACCACCGCCAACAAAACAACAAAAACAACACCAAAACCTGATGTCTGCGCCTGCCACGTGTGTTTACTGCTGTTTGTTTACACTGCATGCAAACCTCTTGATTTTTTAGAAAAGAGTTCTGTACAAACCTACAGATTTCCCCCTAACAGTATGTGAACTGGAGAAAGTGCCGATGAACGTACTTGCCGCCGTTTGAGTGACAACTCTGTGTGTGTGTGTGTGTGTGTGTGTGTGTGTGTGGTTGCGTGCGTGTCTGTGCCTCAGTGTGTGTGACAAAAGCAAGCGCGCATTTATTCCAGAAGCAATTCCCTACTCCCTCACCTCCCCCATATCCCTCAATACCTCTCCTCCACGCCATGAATTCATAAAACACCAACAATCTCCTATCCCTTCCCTCAAGCCACAGGAAAAAAAAATATTCTCCATAATAAACGCAAGATTTTCCCTCCCCGACAATCGCCATCTAGGCAAATCTTCTAATTGACCCGAGCGTTATGACGAACCATGTTCACGGTGATTCTGCCATTAGCCTTTAGCCAGGACGCTGCCTCGTCCCGTGGTTGATCCCAGGACCTTCATGTGCCCAGGCTCAGCCTCAATCTGCAGCCCATGGAATCCAGAGATCAGCGGGACGCGTTGTTGTGTTTCCCGCTTGACTTGCGTCCAAGGCTCAAGAGGGTGGGGGTGGGTGTTTGGGGGTTTAACGTCCTTTTCCACTACATAGGGTGATATCAAAGACGGGCCAACGATGAAAAAGCCAGCACAAATATTTGGCCCCAGCCGGGATCGAACTCACGACCCGAGCATTTGAAGTCCAACGCTCTACCATTCGACCACCCCGGCTCCCCCAAGGCTCAAGAACTGCATGCCGCGACCACAAAAATTCATGAAGGAGATCGTACTATAGTGAAAGAAGTCGTGGTGATTGCAAGTAGTTGTTGAGATTTCATAAAGATGTGCACCCGATTATGTAACATACACCACACAAAAGTGTTGATTCGACTGCACTTTTGACGTGAAATCCTTAGCAGAGGCGAGCAGACAAATTCTGTAGCTTCTCTAGAAATCAAAATAGAAACTGCACTTTTGACGTGAAATCCTTAGCAGAGGCGAGCAGACAAATTCTGTAGCTTCTCTAGAAATCAAAATAGAAACTGCACTTTTGACGTGAAATCCTTAGCAGAGGCGAGCAGACAAATTCTGTAGCTTCTCTAGAAATCAAAATAGAAACTGCACTTTTGACGTGAAATCCTTAGCAGAGGCGAGCAGACAAATTCTGTAGCTTCTCTAGAAATCAAAATAGAAACTGCACTTTTGACGTGAAATCCTTAGCAGAGGCGAGCAGACAAATTCTGTAGCTTCTCTAGAAATCAAAATAGAAACTGCACTTTTGACGTGAAATCCTTTAGAGGCGAGCAGACAAATTCTGTAGCTTCTCTAGAAATCAAAATAGAAACTGCACTTTTGACGTGAAATCCTTAGCAGAGGCGAGCAGACAAATTCTGTAGCTTCTCTAGAAATCAAAATAGAAACTGCACTTTTGACGTGAAATCCTTTAGAGGCGAGCAGACAAATTCTGTAGCTTCTCTAGAAATCAAAATAGAAACTGCACTTTTGACGTGAAATCCTTTAGAGGCGAGCAGACAAATTCTGTAGCTTCTCTAGAAATCAAAATAGAAACTGCACTTTTGACGTGAAATCCTTTAGAGGCGAGCAGACAAATTCTGTAGCTTCTCTAGAAATCAAAATAGAAACTGCACTTTTGACGTGAAATCCTTAGCAGAGGCGAGCAGACAAATTCTGTAGCTTCTCTAGAAATCAAAATAGAAACTGCACTTTTGACGTGAAATCCTTTAGAGGCGAGCAGACAAATTCTGTAGCTTCTCTAGAAATCAAAATAGAAACTGCACTTTTGACGTGAAATCCTTTAGAGGCGAGCAGACAAATTCTGTAGCTTCTCTAGAAATCAAAATAGAAACTGCACTTTTGACGTGAAATCCTTTAGAGGCGAGCAGACAAATTCTGTAGCTTCTCTAGAAATCAAAATAGAAACTGCACTTTTGACGTGAAATCCTTTAGAGGCGAGCAGACAAATTCTGTAGCTTCTCTAGAAATCAAAATAGAAACTGCACTTTTGACGTGAAATCCTTTAGAGGCGAGCAGACAAATTCTGTAGCTTCTCTAGAAATCAAAATAGAAACTGCACTTTTGACGTGAAATCCTTTAGAGGCGAGCAGACAAATTCTGTAGCTTCTCTAGAAATCAAAATAGAAACTGCACTTTTGACGTGAAATCCTTTAGAGGCGAGCAGACAAATTCTGTAGCTTCTCTAGAAATCAAAATAGAAACTGCACTTTTGACGTGAAATCCTTAGCAGAGGCGAGCAGACAAATTCTGTAGCTTCTCTAGAAATCAAAATAGAAACTGCACTTTTGACGTGAAATCCTTTAGAGGCGAGCAGACAAATTCTGTAGCTTCTCTAGAAATCAAAATAGAAACTGCACTTTTGACGTGAAATCCTTAGCAGAGGCGAGCAGACAAATTCTGTAGCTTCTCTAGAAATCAAAATAGAAACTGCACTTTTGACGTGAAATCCTTTAGAGGCGAGCAGACAAATTCTGTAGCTTCTCTAGAAATCAAAATAGAAACTGCACTTTTGACGTGAAATCCTTAGCAGAGGCGAGCAGACAAATTCTGTAGCTTCTCTAGAAATCAAAATAGAAACTGCACTTTTGACGTGAAATCCTTTAGAGGCGAGCAGACAAATTCTGTAGCTTCTCTAGAAATCAAAATAGAAACTGCACTTTTGACGTGAAATCCTTAGCAGAGGCGAGCAGACAAATTCTGTAGCTTCTCTAGAAATCAAAATAGAAACTGCACTTTTGACGTGAAATCCTTAGCAGAGGCGAGCAGACAAATTCTGTAGCTTCTCTAGAAATCAAAATAGAAACTGCACTTTTGACGTGAAATCCTTAGCAGAGGCGAGCAGACAAATTCTGTAGCTTCTCTAGAAATCAAAATAGAAACTGCACTTTTGACGTGAAATCCTTAGCAGAGGCGAGCAGACAAATTCTGTAGCTTCTCTAGAAATCAAAATAGAAACTGCACTTTTGACGTGAAATCCTTTAGAGGCGAGCAGACAAATTCTGTAGCTTCTCTAGAAATCAAAATAGAAACTGCACTTTTGACGTGAAATCCTTTAGAGGCGAGCAGACAAATTCTGTAGCTTCTCTAGAAATCAAAATAGAAACTGCACTTTTGACGTGAAATCCTTTAGAGGCGAGCAGACAAATTCTGTAGCTTCTCTAGAAATCAAAATAGAAACTGCACTTTTGACGTGAAATCCTTAGCAGAGGCGAGCAGACAAATTCTGTAGCTTCTCTAGAAATCAAAATAGAAACTGCACTTTTGACGTGAAATCCTTAGCAGAGGCGAGCAGACAAATTCTGTAGCTTCTCTAGAAATCAAAATAGAAACTGCACTTTTGACGTGAAATCCTTAGTAGAGGCGAGCAGACAAATTCTGTAGCTTCTCTAGAAATCAAAATAGAAACTGCACTTTTGACGTGAAATCCTTAGCAGAGGCGAGCAGACAAATTCTGTAGCTTCTCTAGAAATCAAAATAGAAACTGCACTTTTGACGTGAAATCCTTAGCAGAGGCGAGCAGACAAATTCTGTAGCTTCTCTAGAAATCAAAATAGAAACTGCACTTTTGACGTGAAATCCTTTAGAGGCGAGCAGACAAATTCTGTAGCTTCTCTAGAAATCAAAATAGAAACTGCACTTTTGACGTGAAATCCTTTAGAGGCGAGCAGACAAATTCTGTAGCTTCTCTAGAAATCAAAATAGAAACTGCACTTTTGACGTGAAATCCTTTAGAGGCGAGCAGACAAATTCTGTAGCTTCTCTAGAAATCAAAATAGAAACTGCACTTTTGACGTGAAATCCTTTAGAGGCGAGCAGACAAATTCTGTAGCTTCTCTAGAAATCAAAATAGAAACTGCACTTTTGACGTGAAATCCTTTAGAGGCGAGCAGACAAATTCTGTAGCTTCTCTAGAAATCAAAATAGAAACTGCACTTTTGACGTGAAATCCTTTAGAGGCGAGCAGACAAATTCTGTAGCTTCTCTAGAAATCAAAATAGAAACTGCACTTTTGACGTGAAATCCTTTAGAGGCGAGCAGACAAATTCTGTAGCTTCTCTAGAAATCAAAATAGAAACTGCACTTTTGACGTGAAATCCTTTAGAGGCGAGCAGACAAATTCTGTAGCTTCTCTAGAAATCAAAATAGAAACTGCACTTTTGACGTGAAATCCTTTAGAGGCGAGCAGACAAATTCTGTAGCTTCTCTAGAAATCAAAATAGAAACTGCACTTTTGACGTGAAATCCTTTAGAGGCGAGCAGACAAATTCTGTAGCTTCTATAGAAATCAAAATAGAAACTGCACTTTTGACGTGAAATCCTTAGCAGAGGCGAGCAGACAAATTCTGTAGCTTCTCTAGAAATCAAAATAGAAACTGCACTTTTGACGTGAAATCCTTAGCAGAGGCGAGCAGACAAATTCTGTAGCTTCTCTAGAAATCAAAATAGAAACTGCACTTTTGACGTGAAATCCTTTAGAGGCGAGCAGACAAATTCTGTAGCTTCTCTAGAAATCAAAATAGAAACTGCACTTTTGACGTGAAATCCTTTAGAGGCGAGCAGACAAATTCTGTAGCTTCTCTAGAAATCAAAATAGAAACTGCACTTTTGACGTGAAATCCTTTAGAGGCGAGCAGACAAATTCTGTAGCTTCTCTAGAAATCAAAATAGAAACTGCACTTTTGACGTGAAATCCTTAGCAGAGGCGAGCAGACAAATTCTGTAGCTTCTCTAGAAATCAAAATAGAAACTGCACTTTTGACGTGAAATCCTTTAGAGGCGAGCAGACAAATTCTGTAGCTTCTCTAGAAATCAAAATAGAAACTGCACTTTTGACGTGAAATCCTTTAGAGGCGAGCAGACAAATTCTGTAGCTTCTCTAGAAATCAAAATAGAAACTGCACTTTTGACGTGAAATCCTTTAGAGGCGAGCAGACAAATTCTGTAGCTTCTCTAGAAATCAAAATAGAAACTGCACTTTTGACGTGAAATCCTTAGCAGAGGCGAGCAGACAAATTCTGTAGCTTCTCTAGAAATCAAAATAGAAACTGCACTTTTGACGTGAAATCCTTAGCAGAGGCGAGCAGACAAATTCTGTAGCTTCTCTAGAAATCAAAATAGAAACTGCACTTTTGACGTGAAATCCTTAGTAGAGGCGAGCAGACAAATTCTGTAGCTTCTCTAGAAATCAAAATAGAAACTGCACTTTTGACGTGAAATCCTTAGCAGAGGCGAGCAGACAAATTCTGTAGCTTCTCTAGAAATCAAAATAGAAACTGCACTTTTGACGTGAAATCCTTAGCAGAGGCGAGCAGACAAATTCTGTAGCTTCTCTAGAAATCAAAATAGAAACTGCACTTTTGACGTGAAATCCTTTAGAGGCGAGCAGACAAATTCTGTAGCTTCTCTAGAAATCAAAATAGAAACTGCACTTTTGACGTGAAATCCTTTAGAGGCGAGCAGACAAATTCTGTAGCTTCTCTAGAAATCAAAATAGAAACTGCACTTTTGACGTGAAATCCTTTAGAGGCGAGCAGACAAATTCTGTAGCTTCTCTAGAAATCAAAATAGAAACTGCACTTTTGACGTGAAATCCTTTAGAGGCGAGCAGACAAATTCTGTAGCTTCTCTAGAAATCAAAATAGAAACTGCACTTTTGACGTGAAATCCTTTAGAGGCGAGCAGACAAATTCTGTAGCTTCTCTAGAAATCAAAATAGAAACTGCACTTTTGACGTGAAATCCTTTAGAGGCGAGCAGACAAATTCTGTAGCTTCTCTAGAAATCAAAATAGAAACTGCACTTTTGACGTGAAATCCTTTAGAGGCGAGCAGACAAATTCTGTAGCTTCTCTAGAAATCAAAATAGAAACTGCACTTTTGACGTGAAATCCTTTAGAGGCGAGCAGACAAATTCTGTAGCTTCTCTAGAAATCAAAATAGAAACTGCACTTTTGACGTGAAATCCTTTAGAGGCGAGCAGACAAATTCTGTAGCTTCTCTAGAAATCAAAATAGAAACTGCACTTTTGACGTGAAATCCTTTAGAGGCGAGCAGACAAATTCTGTAGCTTCTCTAGAAATCAAAATAGAAACTGCACTTTTGACGTGAAATCCTTTAGAGGCGAGCAGACAAATTCTGTAGCTTCTATAGAAATCAAAATAGAAACTGCACTTTTGACGTGAAATCCTTTAGAGGCGAGCAGACAAATTCTGTAGCTTCTATAGAAATCAAAATAGAAACTGCACTTTTGACGTGAAATCCTTTAGAGGCGAGCAGACAAATTCTGTAGCTTCTATAGAAATCAAAATAGAAACTGCACTTTTGACGTGAAATCCTTTAGAGGCGAGCAGACAAATTCTGTAGCTTCTATAGAAATCAAAATAGAAACTGCACTTTTGACGTGAAATCCTTTAGAGGCGAGCAGACAAATTCTGTAGCTTCTCTAGAAATCAAAATAGAAACTGCACTTTTGACGTGAAATCCTTTAGAGGCGAGCAGACAAATTCTGTAGCTTCTCTAGAAATCAAAATAGACACTTGGCAAGTGTTGCAATACATCCAACGTATTTTATTTCCGATCACTGTTTAGTTTCCAAAATACATTCAGAAATATACTTTGACCACATTTTTTTTTTTTTTGGGACATATTTATTCTACGTTTGTAAGTCAACTATTCGTCGTATTGCCTGTATGCATTTACCAGACAAACTAACCCCAGATGCACGAGTCTGATCTATCATTTGGCCGGCTGTTCTGACTGTGTTTCTGGACAGATCTGGCCAGGATTTGCCTCCAGCCCTATTATGACCGTCTCGAATTATGTCTTGTGACCTGAGACGCTAAAGCCAACTAACTAACTAACTAACTAACTAACTAACTAACTAACTAACTAACTAATAATAATTGATACTTATATAGCGCTCTTTCTCGCCGAGATCCCGGCTGGGGCCAAACATTTGTGTTGGCTTTTTCATCGTTGCCCCGTCTTTGACATCACCCTATGTGGTGGAAAAGGACGTTAAACCTCCAAACACCCACCCACCCACCCTTCTCGCCGAGAGCTCACAGCGCTTTACGAGGAAAAGAAAAGCATTGGAACAATACAGTCACATATGAACAAAGCATATCACATAAATACAAACAATACAGTACACCTTCACAAAACACACAACATATCAACACTACAATCAGACAGGTGCCTGCAGGTACAGTGGGCGAATGGGTTCCTTCCACCGAGGGACATAAGCAGGTAGGGATGTACATACAAACTTGCCTCTGAAGAGATATGAACCCCGGGCCACATAATTATGGTCAGGATGCTCTAGCACTAACTAACTAACTAACTAACTAACTAACTAACTAACTAACTAACTAACTAAATAACTCGCCTCGAACAACGTGGATTGCGCCAGTGTATATCGCCCAGGCTGGTGGCGTGACCATGGGGCAGGAGACACGCGGGAACAGAAATTATACCAGCGGGACCAATATCTTGTTCCGTGTAGACGCGCCGAGCTGCAGCTGACTTTGTTTGACCACAGCGCTGTTTGTTTGCATGGGTTGTACAGTGTCTAGATCAGAACTGGTTACTTGCTGCAGGCGGAGATGGGGATGCTGGAATACACACGTTTGTGGAAAACCACTCTCTTGTGTGTGTGTGTGTGTGTGTGTGTGTGTGTGTGTGTGTGTGTGTGTGTGTGTGTGTCGTGATGATAGAACGACCAATCCTTAAGCATTAAAATTCACAAGAAAGGTAATCACAGAAAAGGCATACAGATATACAATCATTTGGTAAAGGAGCCCAGGCACATTTGATAAGCACTGTAAATGAGTACTTCTAAAGGCTATTATGCCATTTCACGGTGGAGAGAGTCTATCGGAGTTCCATTAGAAATTACGTACCAATAGTCTGAATGACCAATCGACTAGACCATTTTGCTCAGCACGTGACCAAAAAAAAAGGGGGGCAGTATCAGTCCTTTTACACAACACCACCACCGGTAAGAACAAAAACAACGCCACACTTCATTCATTCGAAGCGAAATCTGGTGGGTAAGTCCAAAATTTTACACGCTTTTATATTCGTCTTTGGCAGATGATGTCATACCTCAAAACGCCCCGGGTAGCCGGGATAGCTGAATGGTAGAGCATTGGACTCTCAATGCTCGGGTCGTGAGTTCGAATGCCAACCGGGGCTAAATATTTATGCTGGCCTTTTTCTCGTCGCCCCGTCTTTGATATCACCCTTACATGGAGGAAAAAAGGGCGTCAAAATCCCACCCACCGACCCACCCTTAAAACGCCCACACACCCACACACCCCTCCAATCAAAGTGAAACCTGCTCAGAATCGGAAACAGTGACTCCCAGACATCTAAACTGACAGTCGGGACACAGTCAGTGTAAATTGGACCATAAACAAGAATCCCAGGACAGCCAAGGCAGGGCTAGGTTAACTGGCTTGGTCGTGAGCTTAATTAGCACCCATGTCGTTCCCCTGACCACCAGCACTCGCCCTGATCACCCAAGGGTCATCGTCTGCCTAGCATTGGTAGCAGGTCGTCCGTTACATATTGGACTTGTACGTCTTGGACATGCTTATCGCCATGTGGAAAAACGACCTAACTCTTCAGAGCCCAATTCTGACCACCCAATGCCCACCATATGATAAGAATGGTTAAAAAGAGGGTGGGTGGGTGGGTGTTTGGGGGTTTAACGTCCTTTTCCACCACATAGGGTGATATCAAAGACGGGGCAACGATGAAAAAGCCAGCACAAATATTTGGCCCCAGCCGGGATCGAACTCACGACCCGAGCATTAGAAGTCCGACGCTCCACCATTCGACCACCCCGGCTCCCCTGGTTAAAAAGAACAAGCCACACTAGTGGGAGCCACTTCAAGCCACTATTACGCAAGGCGTTGGCCTTCCCCGCTAGGCTCGAGACCACTGCAGATTGCATAATAGTGGCTTGAAGTGTCTTCTGAGGATTTCAAGTTAAATTGCGGGTTTTGCATGGGCTTTTGAGAGCAAAAACGCCATACATTCGATATCTGCTTAGACCCTTTTTTCCCCAGATTTTTTTTTACTACTTCATTGTCCCTTTCGGGAAATTTTGGCTACTTCCCCCGGGGGAAGCGCGTCGCCGCGGTGCATGGCCACGCAATACCTTCCCTTTTTTAAATTTTGTTGGGGGAGGAAAGCTTGATAACCCGGAGAGCCCGGTAGCCAGATAACACCCCTAACTCTTACTTATGCTGCCCTTGCTCCTGGAAATTAGCCCTGTCCCATACCGATCCCCCCCCCCCCCCCTGCGTGTCCCCTTTTCCTGGTGGGGGGATCATAGTCAAATAGACGGGGATCGATGGAGAAGGGACGTGCCCTGGGCACAGGAAACTCGCCCCCTGTTCGTTTTCCAAGCGTTTAGACGCCATTTAGCTTGATGGTGGATAAAGCCGCGGAGGTGGTCGGTTTTACCGCTCTTCGGGCGAGGTTTGTCGAGAGCTAGATTGATGTTTACTCGTTTGCCCGGGACGAAGAAAAGATGGGGCAAGACATACGTGTTTACGGTTGGGGACGTGTGTGTGTGTGTATGTGTGTGTGTCTGTGTGTGACGTGCGTGCGTGTGTGTGTGTGTGTGTGTGTGTGTGTGTGTGTGTGTGTGTGCGTGCGTGTGTGTGTGGACTGCCCCGAGGCGCCGTGGTACACCTGATTGTGTTCACACTAGAGTGTTCTCTTTTGCACGGTATTGTACGTAAAACAAGAGATTCCTGCTGTTGATATGTGTGTGTGTGTGTGTGTGTGTGTGTGTGTGTGTGTGTGTGTGTGTGTGTGTGTGTGCACATGCGTGCGTGCGCGCGCGCGCGCGTTCGACGTTGTCGATGGAGGGGGAGTTGGTCGCAATTACACCAGACAGCCTGGGTGGTTGCGCGTGTGCATGTATACATGTGTGTGTATGGGAGTTTGGAAAGGGAGGAAGGGGAGGGACGTAGGATAACGTCCAGACTCATTTACCTTTATTTGATTTGATTTTTTTTAACTTTCAGTCACTGGCTGTCTTGCCAGCAAATCTGATAATGAACACGAACCATCCTATGCAGTATTTTAAATCTCATTTGCTCGTCTTATCTGCTACATGTTACAAACGTGAGCTGAAGCGTGGTTTCCAAAATAAAATCACAAAAACAGAAATCTATATATTTATTTCTCTTATAGCCCCGTTCTGTGTGAATCACCTACTTCCGAAAAATGCGTGATTTAATTTCTACAGTAAGGTTCCAACTGCATTTTTTGTCTTTCCTAATTTTTGTTTGTTTAAATTAATTTTTGTTTCGTTTTCTTTTCCAGTCCTATTCCATGCAGGTGTACTTCCGGCAACGGTGGCGTGACGATCGCTTGCAGTTCAACCTCTCCAACGTGACGCAGTTCACACTCAGTAACCGCTTCACTGACAACATCTGGAAGCCCACCACCTTCTTCCTCAACGGGCAGAGGTCCAAACTGCACAACATCACCGTCCCCAACCAGTTCATTCGACTCGAGTCTGACGGCAGTATTTACATGTCCAAAAGGTTTGTGAGCGATAGAGTCAATGAGTGTCGTTGTTCTTGTTGTCGTTGTTGTTGTTGGTGGTGGTGGTGGTGGTTCTGGTGGTGATGCTGCTGCTGCTCGCAAGGAGTGTTTTTTAGTGTGTTTGTGTGTATATGTGAGTTGTTTGATTGTGTGTGTGTGTGTGTGTGTGTGTGTGTGTGTGTGTGTGTGTGTGTGTGTGCGTGCGTGCGTGCGCGCGTGCGTGCGTGCGTGCGTGCGTGCGTGCGTGCGTGCGTGTGTGTGTGCGTGTGTGTGTGTGTGTGTGACGTGCGAGCGAGGCGAGCGAGCGAGCGAGAGAGAGGGAGAGGAGGGGGGGGGATCTTCCACTTTCAATTCAGGGGTTTCAAGCAATTTAAACGACACTCAAAGTGCTCTTGTAAGGAAAAAAAAAAGTTGAAGTGCGGTACGGTACGGTAATTCTCTCTGTCACTACTTTGAACTAATCTTTATTTGTCGTTTCGACATTTTGAAACCCCGCAATTTGATCGTTGAAATCCTAAACGAGATTCCCCTTACAGTTTGTTCCTTGGCAAATTCCTCTGCTAAACACCCACAAACTAATGTAATATGCTGTAATATTCAAACTAATGTAATGTCTCACGTTGCGTGGGAGCGTCTAGAGTGTCAAGATCATGTCAGTGTCTGTTGTTTTCATCACCCAGCACTGTTTGATGATTGTGTCGTGTTCTTGTGGGCTGTATGTAAAACCTCACCTTTGAGGAACTTTGCTTTGGTACATGCCGCTGCACGATACACGTGGAAGACGAGAAAAGACAGAAAAAATAAGAGGGACAGAGGAGGAAGAGGAGAATTGCTCAAGATTCTGTTATCGCGTGTTTTACGGGCATCTCCTCATTTACAGACGTTGATGCTAACTTTTTGCCAAGCTGGCCAAAAGTATCCTGCATCTTTCATTTTCTGCTGAGAACAGCCGCAGAGGCGGGACCGTCAGGCAACAGGTTTACATCCCTGCACAATATTTTAGGTAGGCGGAAACCCACACACATCGCCTTTCCGTGTTTTCTGTGAGATTTTGTGTTCCTGCCAATCAAACTTGGCACGCAGAGAAACAGAGTTATCGACCCGGGGCCTGCTGATCGCCCCTGAGAACGTTTTGTTGACTGCCCAGTCGTTATGTCACGCAGTTGTCTCCCTTCTCCCACACAATCAGAGAAACCGATCTGACGCTCGTGGGAAAATTCTTCACCAGTTGCTTGCGGCTTGCTGTGCTTGGTTGATTTCTTTCTCTTCGTTTTCTCCCTGTGGGTGCTAAGCTCAGTAGAACCACCCGCCTACTTCGGAGTAAAATGGACGATTAACTGTACAGCTACATTGATGAAAGGAAAAGAAATCGAGAAGAAAATAGTCTGGATACCTTCGTCATGTTTGTTCTAAGATCGTTTTCCACTCTGTTCTTTTAAAATCCCGAAAGTATAATTACCGTCTATGCTTCACCGCAGTACTTCTATGCAAAATGTCAAGGATGGTAACTCTCGGCTCTCCTTATTTGAATTTTTAATGAAACCTCTCATTTTCTTTAACAAAATGCAGCAACGCGTTTGTTGAACTGAAAACCTACAAATACTAATAATATCATATGTGCGTGCCGATTGATCATTTGATCAGTCAGTGCTGGGAAGGATTAAACGCTCCCAGTGTTAACCCCCTTATCCATGTCTTCTTTCAAATTCCGTGCCTTTAATACATGCTTACGCAACAGTCTTGTCAGTGGAGATTCTTCTTTGAGTATGTTACAAATGCCGACGTCGTTGAGATGGCATTGTGTTACTGGCAAGGCTGAAACCATAAGAATTAGAAGTATTGTTCCATGACAAATCCTCTTCGAGTCTGACACGAACATCAGGCTTGTTCCCAAAGAAAATAGGGGAAGCTGGAATAAAGAAGATGCTAGAGCGATCGACTTTCAATGCTCCGGTCATGAGTTTGAATCCCGGCTTGGGAGTACCAATTGTGCTGGCTTTTTCCTCGTTGCCCCGTCTCTGAAACCACCCTTACGTGGCAGAAAACGATGTTTCATTCCCAAACACCCAATCAACCCAAAGAATAATGTATTGCGTGCACCGAAGGACAAAGAAGGGCACGAAAAATGGTCCGCTGGCTAGTGCGCACGAACAAACAACAACATTCATCTTGTGCTGCCTTGGTCCCGGCATTAGATGCACTCCGAAGCGTCCTTTGCAATACCTTCATTTGCATTCCGCGCACCGCTGTTCGTGGGATGACTCCATCAGAGAAGGATTTTCTTCAAAAAGGTTCCCTTCCCTTCGTCCTCTTTTAGCGTTCCTTCCAAACTACGCCAGGTTTATGTGGAAAGCAGCTGTGTCGTAATAAGATACCAGATTACCATCATACCGTCTGGAAGGACGTCAGTGTGTACAAGATCTGCGAAAAAGGTCTACGGGCCTATCCAGTCCGTGCTGTTTAGGCCCTTTATCTATGATACGGTAGACGCGTCTCCATGGGATTGGGGAATATTTTTTTTTATCTTTGATAGAAAGAACCTGTAGAGCTAAAAAGGCTGGAAGACGGGCGTGGGTTCTGGGCAAGATTTCATGGTGAGTCGTGCATCAGCATTCTGCATACTTCTTGATCCAATCTCTCCTTCCTGATGCAATCTGGGACCAGCCGGAAGGCAGTTCCTGGGCTTTGTAATGAATCCTCCTACTTTGCATTCCGCCGTAAAATCGAGTCCTGAGACGAGAACTGCTGTCTTTGAGAATTGAAGATCGCCAGATTACAAGGACAGTACCAGACTGTACGAGTACGAGTGTGTTGTGTTGTGGTGTGTGTGTGTGTGTGTGTGTGTGTGTGTGTGTGTGTGTGTGTGTGTGTGTGTGTGTGTGTTTTGAGGTGTTTGTACATTAGAACACGCAAAATAAACTGGACAAATTTGTTTGGGGGCACTATATGCAAGAAAACGGCCGCAAGTTCACAATTTTTTGCATAAAAATCACGATAAGCTATTCAATTTTTTAGACTTACAATACAATGAACTCTATGGTCATATCATGAGTAATCACCATTCAGTTTAAATTCAGACGGAAATCGTGAATGTCGTAAAACAGCTGTGTTGGGGTTTCGCATACCGTACCTTTCCTGAATATAATTATGTTGTGATTTACTATGGAAAAAAAGGTGAACTTGTAACCGTTTTTCCCCCAAACAATGCCAAAAACAAATTTGTCGAGTTTATTTTGCGTGTGACTGTATAAAAAGCAAAGTCTAAAACATTTTTTTTTTTCGCGCCGTGTATGTCAGTACGTCCGCGGAGTTACCTTTTGCTTGTTTGTTGAAGTTATGTCCCATTTGTTTATGTCCTGAAGAAGGCGTAAGCCGAAACGTCGACCTGTGCCCTCCTTTGTCAAAGTTAAGTGGTTTCTGTCCCTTTTGTGTCGCTTTTATTTGCTTAAAAAGCAAAGGACAATGGCAACGGTCAAAATCTTCAGCAAAAACAAAATCAGCCCAAAGGCGTTCAGCCGAGACATTAAACCACCGGGACGAACAGACTGTAAATAGACATGCAGCGTCTACATACATATAACAAACAGCAAAGGACAAGGGCAGTGGTCAAAACCTTCAACAAAAACAAACTCAACTCAGAGGAAAAGACGTTAAACTCAGACATCAAACCACCAGCGCGAACAGACGGGAAATAGGCGGGATGCTGGAGACATCCATCCTTCCGAGGGCAGGAGAAGAAAAAAACTGGAATCGATGAAGTGAACGTGAAGGAAGAGAGAAGCACTAAACCTGCTGTAACGATTTAAGAATTGGAAAGTGAAAGCCTTCGGGAAACGGAAAGCTCATGAGGAAAGGGAGACCGGCGGACCTGGTGACGGAAACTGCCTGTGAGAAACAGCCTAGAAGCGTTTTAAGGTCCCCAAAGGAAAAACAGCCGGGGAAAGGTTTCTCTGGGGTGACGTTTTGTTCTTGAGATGAACCTTTTCACAACTCGGTACAATGGGAGCTAGGATAGCCGAGGCTGTAGAACGCTGGGCTGTCAATGCGTTGGTCGTGAGTTCGATTCCCGGCTGGGAGACTGCAATTTTATTACGCATTTTTTCTTCGTTGTCCCGTCTTTGATATCATCCTAATGTGCTGGGAAATTACTAACCTTGCAACCACACAATCAGCTAACCAACCAACCAACCAAAACCAACCAACCAACCACCCCAAATTGTACATTCTGGCAGTTTACCAAAAAAAAAAAAAAGTTACGTGTTGACACACCACTTGAAACACAAATTTTCTGGATTTTAAGTGAACGATTTACTCAAATGAAAAGAGATCTGGAAGCCAGTAACACGCGTTTGATACGGTCTCTCCAATTTGGAACTGGACTTTTAAATAAAGTGCACATTTGAAATCATCTGCATGTGTGTGTGTGTGTGTGTGTGTGTGTGTGTGTGTGTGTGTGTGTGTGTGTGTGTGTGTGTGTGTGTGTGTGTGTGTGTGTGTACACACGGGCAAAACAGGCACCGTGAAAGTGCATGAACGCGAGTTAGTGAGTCTGACACAATCTGACGAAGAAAAACCTCCAACCACCTCAGTGGAGCCGGGATAGGCGAATGGTAGTGTGTTGGATTCTCAATGCTCGGGTCGTGAGTTCGAATCCCGGCTGGGGCCAAATATTTGTGCTGGCATTTTTCTCGATTTCCCGTCTTTGATATCACCTTTTTACGTGGTTGAAAATGACGTTAAACTCCCAAACTCCCACCCACCCACAATTCAACCAACTCGAACCTTGTATCTCAACATCCGCAGACAACGTAACCTTTTGACCATAATACATTTCCATGTGTTTACCATTTCTAGAATTATCAAAATTGTATTCAAACTTACTAAACAATCTTGCCAGAACATCGCCCCCTACACACCGAAGATGCAAAACAAGCCAATCAGCACTGAACACGTTTCTGAGATAGGCACAAAAGGAGTTCGCGGAACGTAGGAGAGTTCTTGCGACGAGTGTCTTCGATCCCTGATCTCTCACTGGGTTAGTGGATGTGTTTTTAGTCCGGAGTTTCCCCTTGAAACACTCAGTGTGAGGTCCTCTCTCTCTCTCTCTCTCTCTCTCTCTCTGTCCGCGTATCACGTGCAAGGTGACACACGGTGCAAAACATTTGTGTCAATGTCTCTGTTTTTCAGCCGCAACGGGAAGTTTCGTTCGTTAAGAAGTGAATTTTTATAGAAGAAGATTCAATTATAGCAGCTGGGAGACTGAGGCAGAAACGATACGTTTTTCCTTGTATTTCATTTTCTTCCTTATCATCTCCGCGTAAATAAGCATTTGCCGGTTACACGCTTCTGTTAGACTTTCCTGTTTCTAATTAGACAAGGTTATTGTGCAGTTCGACGGTGAGCGTTGGCCTTGCATGTGTTTGTTCCCTTGTGAATGTTGTTGCATTACCAGCACAGAACAGACAGACTTCCTTCGTCTGTACTTCTTTATTAAAGGCGCCACTATCAGTTTTTATATAGGGAGACTTCTGTTTTAGAAAAGACGCACTTGTAACTCCGCCTGTCCACTCTAACTAATCTTACTTAGAGATTAATAGAGCTCCGAATGCGACACACTAACGTTTGGTGGCCGTGTCATCAAGAAAAAACTCAGCCGTCCGTAAACGGCTATGGCGCCACTATCAGGTTTTATATAGGGAGACTTCTGTTTTAGAAAAGACGCACTTGTAACTCCGCCTGTCCACTCTAAATAATCTTACTTAGAGATTAATAGAGCTCCGAATGCGACACACTAACGTTTGGTGGCCGTGTCATCAAGAAAAAAACTCAGCCGTCCGTAAACGGCTATGTTTCCCTTGTCGGCTGCTCGAACTCAGTGAGCTACAAGGTCTAGTGTCGCTACGACAGTCACGAACTACTGCGCTTTGCAATTTGGCTTCGAATATCGGCTGTCTGTGGGTGTAGCTGTCCCACGAGGGACATACAAAGATATTCCTGATGAGAATACTGAGGTACGATGCACGGAAAAGATTGGGGCGTAAGTCCAAGACTAGCTTATTAAACTGAGAGTGAAATTTTCGTAAGAGATGCATAAGCGGAGACTGTTTCATTCAATTCAGTTCAATTCAATTCAAGATACTTTATGAATCCCAAATTTGTTTCGCCACCACCTTAACTCTGAACAGCCCATTAACAACTCGCAATTGAAACTGAAATCCCCAGATCACTATCAGCCACTTCAAGCCACTATCATGCAATCTGCACCGGTCTCGGGCCTACCGTGGAAGTCCCACGCCTTGCGTAATGGTGGCTTGAAGTGGCTGCTACTGGTGTGCGGTGGCTTGTTCTTTTTAACCAGTCTTATCATATAGTGGGCAAGGGGTGGTTGTTCTCGGGCTCTTAAGAGGTAATTAAAGATATACCAATGTGACATAGTTTCTAACATGACAAGTTCCACGGGTCAAAGTTTACGACCATTTCAGGGACTGAACGGCCATAGTCTCAGAATACAGAATACAGAATACTTTATTGATTCCAAATATGGGAAATTGCAATTCTGGCCCGCAAACTAGTAAAACACACAACTGATAAACATTTTAATAAATGAGACTACACAAACAGACAGTCTTGACCAGTAAAATTACTTAAAATCAAGAATAAACACACTATCATATACATACAATTTCCTGTCACATTCAGCGCTCATTGATAGTTTCATTCCGGCATTTACTCTGCACATTCACTCGCTCTGCTCTTTCTCTCTCTCTCCTCAATCCCCCCCGCCCACACACACACACACATCTCTCTCTCGTGTGCGTTCTGCTTGAGTTGGCAGCTCTAATAGCCATGGGCAAAAATGATCTCAACGTTGGAAGTCTGAGACTGGAGCGAAGTCTCAGATTAGTCTAGTCTCCTTTCATGCATCGGGCCCCTTAGTGCTGGGATGCTGAAGGAGAAGAGGAGAAATCCGATTAAACGCTGCTTCTCATTTTCGCCCTTACAGAACATGTCACAGGAGATGTGTTTACAATTTCTGTCACGTTCCGTTGCTCTTTTCGACTCTATCATTAGCATGCTCCCCCGTCCGCTCTTCCCCCCAAAAAAGGAAAGTGAAAGAAACTGTCAGCTACGGTTGAAACAGTCACACATGACTGCACATTTGACAGACAGACCATAACCAACGTTTCCAAAGACACACACACACACACACACACACACACACACACACACACACACACACACACACACACACACACACACATAATGTTTACGCGAAACTGCCCCAAGGACGTGGACATAATCGACTCACACTTGCGCTGGTCCGCGAAAGCGTCATGTTTGCTTAATTATGCATAGATGCTAGAAAAGGGTCGTCTGTGCAAAGAGGGAAAAGGATCGCGGTCATTTCAAGCATCTAATCGTATTTGATCGCCTTGCTTTGGGACTTCCGATAGAAACGGTGATATGTCTGTCTTTTAAGACGTTTTGGGGAGGGGGGTGAAGGAGAGGGTCATGGCGGCAGGATGACGGTGACCTTGAGATTGTCGGGGGTGGGGGAGGGGGGAGGGATGGGAGGGATAGGGGATGAGCCAGGGGGAAAAGGCGATTGCATCCCATATCCAGAAGGTCACGAAGTGCGCCTGAGGGCAAATGCAAAACAAAAGTGGTTGTCAATCTTTCCGGGGGGGGGGGGGGGGGGGGTGGGGGAGGGGATTTTTTATATTCCAGTGCAGTAAAAAGACTACACACACACACACACAACACACACACACACACACACACACACACACACACACACACACACACACACCATCCCTCTCTATTTCTCTCAGTCTTGCTTTGCTTATCGTTTTCTTCTTTTACACAATTTTCTCTGTCCTCTTTTTCGTCTTCTTCTTCTCACTTTTTCAGCGGTACAATGCATGTGAGCTTTTAAACAGCTCAATTATTAACTTGGATTGTGTTGTTCTGTCTCTAGACTGACGATCAACGCCAAGTGCCCGATGCGTCTGTACCGATACCCGATGGATTCAGCACTGTGTCCGCTCTACATCGGGAGCTGTGCGTATTTCAGTCATCGTTTTGCTCGTCGTGTGACTTACTTTGATATAGCATAGTTACCTTGTTTTTAGCATAGCGATTGCACCATTATCATAGTTAACCCTTGCCCCAACCTTTACCCTATGCGGACGAACTGTACTAAGTGGGATCGCCTACCTTGGAATAATAACAATAATAATAATAAATAGTATTTGTAGAACGCAGACAGGACTCGCACGCACACACACACACACACACACACACACACACACACACACACACACACACACACACACACACACACACACACACACACACACACACACATCTCACCGCCGTCTAGGGCATACGCTACCTGCCATACTAACTAAGCCTAATTTAGGTAGTTTTTCCATAAACAGCCCTGCCCCCCCCCCTCCCCCCCTCCCCCCCCCCCCCCTCCCCCCCCCCCCCAAAAAAAAAGAAGAAAAAAGTTTGATATGGACCATTTCGTCCTTACTCTCACCATAACCCGCTCATCCCTCCCTTTGTGTACACGGAAATCGCCGAAGTTTACGATAAAAGCAACTATCAATGAAATTTTCATCTTTTAAAACTTTACTGGTACCTTACTTACTGTCTGACAAAAACAATAGTATAAAATTTTGTACGCACAGGCGGCGTATCAGCCGGCGTATTGGCGTACGCTTGGCGAGCCTGATTTTTTGTCTTATCTTCTAGATGGCTACACGACGAAAGACATCATCTACCGGTGGCTGGCCGGGGCACCGGCTGTGGACGTAGATGCTGGAGTGACCATGTCCCAGTTTGAGATCGGGGAGATCGACGTGCAGAACACGACGCAACTCAACAGGATGGGTGGGTTACACACCGACTCTCTCTCTCTCTCTCTCTCTTTATGTTCTTTGTTTTTTCTTTTTCCAATTTTTTTTAAAAACTACTTTATTATCCCTTTTCGGGAAATTCGGGCTGCTTCCCCCGGGGGAAGCGCGTCGCCGCAATGCGGCGCCACCCAATACCTATCCTATATTTTTTTCATATACCTAACTTTTCTTATATAATAATTTTTACAATTTTGCTGGGGGAGGAAAGCCGGATAACCCGGAGAGAAACCCCCGATGAGCAGCCCGGTAGCCAGGAAAAACCGGTATCACATATCACAAGCTCGACCTGGGCTCGAACCCACGCTTCACCGCCATGACATTGGCGACGGCCGTTCAGTAGCGCAGCGGCTAAGTCCGACGCGCTACCTATTAGACCATCGCTCACTCTTTATGCTTGCCATTTTTTCTTTTCTTGTAATTCTTTTTATCTTTGCTATTATTTTTTGTTGTTGTTGTTTGATGTTGTTGTACCAACGGCTCATTAAAAATTAATCATTGTTTAGTTAAATTAATAGTTAATTCACTTCCGTTGGAAAATAACGTTCGTTCTCTCTCTCTCTCTCTCTCTCTCTCTCTCTCTCTCTCTCTCTCTCTCTCTCTCTCTCTCTCTCTCTCTCTCTCTCTCTGTGCAAAGAACAATACAGCCTCAGCCAATTCCGATTATTTGATTAGGAGGCGGCAACATCCGACAAAAAGGAACCAGTAGCAGAAAAAAAAAATAGTGTCACATTAGAGCATTTGAGAATTTCCAGAACGGCAAAATTCACGGCCATGGAACCGAAAAACACAGGTCAGGGTAGCGATGATTAATTGTAATACTGCTGACCTGGATGATTAAAGCGGATTTTTAGCTTCTGCGCATGAGACTCTCTCTCTCTCTCTCTCTCTCTCTCTCTCTCTGTCTCTCTCTGTCTCTCTCTCTCTGTCTCTCTCTCTCTCTCTGTCTCTCTCTCTCTCTCTCTCTCTCTCTCTCTCTCTCTCTCTCTCTCTGTCAATAGCCACACACACACACAGAGGAGGTATGCAGGGACAAGGCTTTCAGAACTACGCAGATATAGAAACGTCTTTCTCTGAAGAAAATGTCTTTCCCAGAGGGCACACAGAACAATGGTGCCAGACTTCACATCGTCGGTTGGATTAACAAGATGAATTGGAACGGAAATTTGATGACACATTCTGCCCGGGGCCTCTACTCTGTACTAAAAAGGATGAGACTGACTGACTGACTGACTGACTGATGGACTTGTTTTTTTCAAAGGAAAGCGAGCCCTTGTTGCAAACCTGTCTTTGCTACATGATTAAAGTGAAAAATGATTATATTTTCACAGAGATCGAGAGAGAGAGAGAGAGAGAGAGAGAGAGAGAGAGGAGAGAGAGAGAGAGAGAGTCCTTAAAGCAGGACACTGTCGCACCTCATTTTCCTAGCAAATGATCGAAATCTAGCAAAAGTGAAATCAGTGTCGAATGTGTTAAATTACGGAAATGGCAGAAAAAAAAAAACTGATAGGAAAGAAGACACTGATAGGACAGAACGAACCACTTCAGCAACAACCACAAAAAGTGAAAGCATGAGATCGTGACAATAGGCATGTTTCTCGGACAGTTTCTGTAATCTTGAATTGTCTTCTGAGTGTCGCAATTCCATTGCCTCCTTTTCTCCTCCTTGTTTTTCTTCCATTTTCTTTTGTTCTTAAGTTAGATTATGTCCCGCCCCCCCCCCACCCCCCCCCAAAGAAAAAAAAAAAAAAAAACAAAAAAAAACGGGTGGGTGGGTGGGTGTTTGGGGGTTTAACGTCCTTTTCCACCACATACGGTTGACGAGGCAACGATGAAAAAGCCAGCACAAATATTTAGCCCCAGCCGGGATACGAACTCACGACCCGAGCATTAGAAGTCCAACGCTCTACCAGTCGGCCACCCCGGCTCCCCTAAAAAAAAGCAAACAAACAAATAAAAAAACAACCAACCAACCAACCAACAAACAAACAAACAAACCTCAAAACAACAACAACAACAACAACAACAACAGCAAAACCTAAACTAGCAACTTCTATCTTTAATGTCTTTTTGTATTGAGGAAATTTTTTTTCTTCTTCTTTTTTTCGTTGACAGGAGAGTTCTCCATTTTGGGCGTGTACATCCACCTAAACCGAGCCCTTGGCTTCTTCCTTCTTGAGACTTACGTCCCTTGTTACCTAATCGTCAGCCTCTCTTGGGTCTCCTTTTGGATCAACAGAGACGCAGCGCCAGCCAGAGTCCTCCTCGGTGAGTTTCGTATCCAGAGTTCTTCTGTGGGAGTTTCGTACTTGCTCCGTCATTTATGCCCATTGTCCCACTTTGAGACGCTCAAAAACAGAGCGTTTTGAAAACAATACAAAACAACAACCCAAAAATCCTCTCATTTTGTCTAGTTGCAGCATATCAGTTTGTGGTTCTTTGTTCAAAGAAAGTGATATAGTCTAAGCGAAGCTTATTCTTAGGAACACTTACGGCCCTGTTGTGAATCATAGATAAGCTTTTATTTGGCAGATTTGGGAATCTCCTTCATGCCTTTTCACATATCTTCCGAATACTAGACTGAATATTTTGGGCAGTGCTTGTAGTGCCAGCGAATAGAATCAGTTGGAAGCCCTCTGGCAAGGAAGACAATGTATCTTTCGGGCTGATCTACGTATGCACAGGGAATATTGATTGCGTCAGTAAATGTTTCGCTGCGCGACTGACGCCACAGCGACGTCACACTGACGTCACACCCCATCGTCTTCAAAGTGGACTCGCCCAGGAAAATCTGATTCTTAGAGGGCGAAACAGATAGAAAAGACCCGGCAGGGACTGGGTGCACGATGTCGATTGGAAATGAAGCAGATTTAGAATATATTTCCGTGTGAGTTAAATCTCAATATCACTATGCTAGGTGGAGCTGCAGCGTCCTTGTAGCACACGGGATATGCTCCCCAGCGTAAATTGCCCCGGGCCTAAGCAGCTTGAGACTGGAATTCCCCGTGTCTAAGCATCTCGAGGCTGGAAGTGCCCTGGGTTAATGCAGCTTGAAGCTAGAAGTGCCCCGAAGTCAAACGAGCCGGGGACGTCGTCTGGCTTTTTACACCGGTCACCGCTGTATTCAACAAGAAATTTTGACTATGGATGGGTTACGCTCAAAGGAACTAAGTTACTGCGAATGTGGACTGTGCACAAAGTTCTTTCAGTTTTAGAACCAGCTACATGCACGTTACGACCCTCAAAAATAGTCCATATAGCTTTCACTGTCAGACACTTTCCCTAAAAAAGACAGAAGAATCAGACACTCGTGCATATAAGGTAACTGAGTGCCATATAGATAACACACATAGATAAATACGTGGCTGTTACGTAATCCGTATCTAAAAAGACCATTCCTAAAAAAAAATCACCCGCATTGAACTTTGGCACAAAACTCTTTCCCACTGCTTTTTAGAACAACAACAACAAAACTTATGTTGAATAATAAGGGGGAAAAAAAAAACAGAAGAAATATCTGTTTAATCAGCAGCGAAAACAACAGCACACAAGGTAAATTAAATTACATGATTTTTTCTCGAAAAACTGTAATTGAATTTCTCGAGAAGCAACAAACCTTACCTCAGTTCTGTGTTGTTTTTAGATGACCCATTCATCATGTCTTAAGCACAATTATTTGTGTAAGCGAATTATTTCGGAGGCTGGAAAAATATTCAACTGGGATGCAAAGAACAATACTGCCTCAGTCAATTCCGATTATTTGATTAGGAGGCGGAAACACTCGACAAAAAGGAACCTATAGCTGAAGAAAATAGTGTCACATTAGAGCATTTGAGAATTTCCAGGACCGCAAAAATCGTGGCCACGGAAACGAAAAACACAAGCCAGCCGAGGGTGGACGCTAGATGATTAATTGTAATACTTCAGATCCGAAGTTTTAGCTTCTGCGCCTGATCGACTCTCTCTCTCTCTCTCTCTCTCTCTCTCTCTCTCTCTCTCTCTCAACGCCAAGTTAAAATATTGTATGCTACCGTTTTCAAATGAAGGTAATTTCCTCTCTCTCTCTCTCTCTCTCTCTCTCTCTCTCTCTCTCTCTCTCTCTCTCTCTCTCTCTCCGATTTACACTCGTATCTATAAAACTGCTCTCGCCCAGTGGGGGGTTCTCCTATAAACACACACCGCTCCTGTTACCAACAGTCAGCTGATCGCCTTTTGTGTCCAGCGTCAGTGTACTGACCGTGTACAACCCACTCAACTCGTGCTATTTGAATGTCCTGTTTGGCGCTTAGTTCCTATTACCAATTGATTTTTGTCTTCGTAGGCAGACAACCAGAACGAAACACCAAAACTTTCTAGTCGGTTTGTCGCCTTGTGAAATCGCACCATTTCGCGCTGAACTTACGCGAAAAAACGATCACAGATATGCAGCTATCGGTACGTCATCACAAGACTGTCCACAACTGACGTGAACTCTGACCCCAGTCAGGTCAGAAGTTCACTGATGATGTCCCAGTGATATCAAAAACACAATCCATACTCAACAACCCTACCTCCTTAGTCCTCGTAGAAGAATCTGGAATTTAATCTTTGAAAGCAAACATCGCAACGAAATGTAAACATCAGCCCCTTGCCTTTCAATAATAATTTATTGAGAACGCCTGCAAAGGGAAGCAAAATGAGTTCGAAATTCGAGCAGATTGATTCAATCTGCTGGCAATTTATCTGGGGCTCTGTGCATATTTTATTAGTTTGGGTCGGTGTAAAGTCATTAAGCATTTCACAGGCATCTGATTGTTATTGACATCAGAGCAAAATGCATAACTGCAGTAAGATAAAGAAACCATCTCTTTTCCATATTTCCAGTGTGTGCAACATTTGAAGCTTCAGGGCACGATATTTATTTTGCTGATATATTTTTTTTCGCATTTTGAAACAGCGGTGATAGAACTTGAGCACATAAGATTTTTTTGTAACAGTGTTATGGCACTCGACGTCATGCTTAATAAGTTTCTTCAATATGCATGAGCCATTGGAAGCTTGCCGATTAACGCGTTGGCGTAAAGGCCAAGGTACAAACTCTGCTTACCCACAATGATAAGTGCATCTCGGATGGTATTTCATTTGACAATGTTTACACGTGGTAGACCGCACTTCCACTTTGTATGGTGCAAAAATGTGAAGTCATCTTCACGGGGAAAAAAGTGTAATGGATTCGGTAGTCTTCACATGCTTATATTCTATTCAAGTGTATATGAGTTCTGAAGGATGCACTGCGGACGTATTCGTTCGTATATATAACAGAATACAAGACAAGACAAGATAAGACAAGATAAGACAATAGAATACAAGACAAGACAATTCAAGGCAAGAGGAGACAAGACAATAGAATACAAGACAAGACAAGAGAATACAAGACAAGACAAGAGAATACAAGACAAGACAAGAGAATACAAGACAAGACAAGAGAATACAAGACAAGACAAGAGAATACAAGACAAGACAAGAGAATACAAGACAATAGAATACAAGACAAGACAATAGAATACAAGACAAGACAAGATAAGACAATAGAATACAAGACAAGACAAGATAAGACAATAGAATACAAGACAAGACAATTCAAGGCAAGAGAAGACAAGACAATAGAATACAAGACAAGACAAGAGAATACAAGACAAGACAAGACAAGACAATAGAATACAAGACAAGACAATAGAATACAAGACAAGACAGCAAGTAGAATACAAGACAAGACAAATACAACACAAGTCAATTCAAGACAAGACAAATACAACACAAGTCAAGGCAAGGCAAGGCAAGACAAACACAACACAACGCAACGCAACGCAACGCAACGCAACGCAACGCAACACAACACAACACAAAGCACTGAAATTTGCCTCCACGCTCGTCAGTAAAAGAACACCCGAAAAGCAGAGCGAGTAGGTTTACTAGTGATATTCATCCTTGTGCCGTTACACATGTGCACGGGCCACAAGAATCAATCGAGTGCGCGTCCTGCTCTCTGCCGAAACTCGGACCATCTATCAGTATCAGGCGCGAGTTGATTCAGCAAACGAGTTTCGCCTGTCCTGAATTTGACCCAGCTGGGTAGCGGACGAGTCACGACCATGACGTGTGAAACTAGGATGAGCATATTCCGGCAATTTATCACTGGGTGCTTCTAAACTCAAGGCTACGTTCGACTGCTGTAAGCTTAGTTCGGGTTAGTCATGATGTCCCTCTCCTGTAATCGAGGGTCATGTATCCAACCATAGGAAAAAAATCAACACAGTAATATCTCTGGTGGCTGGACCAATATTTATATAATGATAGGACACAACTGACGCTGAATAACGCTCCATGAAAATATACACTTTAGCCCTACAAGCTACAGAGCGTGCGTGTATCAGTGGAACATGTCCCACTATAACACTGCAAGGTGAGGTTCGCCGTGCGCCACAGGGAATCCCATTCTAACTTCAGTCAAGCTCAACTGGTAAAACTCATCGTACAGCTTAGGTACGCTGCCATTTTTCTTACATTAGCCTGACGTTTTCCTGTGCTTAGCCACCACGCAAAAGATGTAGCCACCAAAAAGTTTGTTCGCTTGGATCCCTAACCCAGGATGTGACTTCCCCGATCACTCATGGGTTACCCGAACTAAGTTCGGATAATTAACCCATTAGTGTTCGCAGAAGACACATCCTCGATGACAGGAGAGAGGGGAATCCATGACTACTGTAAGCTGTACTGTTGAATGTGGTGTTCATAAGGTCGTCTTGCGTGTTTCGAGTTTGAAATAGAAGTTATAGGGCATCGGATTTTCTCCTTAGTATGCTGCATTGTTCATTTTTGACGATCGTCGGGAATTCTGTCCGGGTACTCGGGCTTATATATGAATGACATTCATCCATACATTCATACATTGGGATTTACACATACATACACAGTTAGTTCAGTACGTGCACCCATCTCTAGATACACAGTCATGTGGATGTGCTTACACCATAATAATAATAATAATAAATTGTTCTTATATAGCGCAGACAACCTGCCCACGAGAGCACTCAGTGCGCGCTACACATATACACACCCACACACGCTCACCCACCCACCCACCCCCCCACCCACCCACACACACACACACACAAGACTTTGACATGACACGAGAAAGAAAAAAGCACCCCCCCCCCCCCCAAAAAAAAAAAAAAAAAAAAAATAAATAAATAAATAAATAAAAATTGGAATATTAAAACAAAAATGAAATAAATAAATAAATATAATTATTATTATTATTGTCATCATCATCTTACAGGAGTGACTACCATCCTCAGTTTGGCGGCTGTCGGGATGACCGTGAGGGAAGGTTTGCCCCGTGTTCCGTACGCCACAGCCCTGGACGTGTTCCAGTACATGTGCCTCGTCTATGCCATGGCCGCACTTATCGAATACGCCGCCGTCAACTACTTCACCAAGCTCATGCCCAAGGAAGGCGGCCTGGATGAGGAGGAGGAGGAAGAGGAGATAGTTGACGAGGTACTGCTCCATATTACTGACGACTACGACTACTGCGACTCATAATCGTAACCATAGTAATCATCATCATTCATCGTTCATTATTCACCATTCATCAATCATCAATCATCATCATCATCATCATCATCGTCATTAGAACCCAACACGCAAGTGAGTGCTACCACTACCCATGATAACAATAATCACAATCGTAATCATCATCGTAATCACCATCGTCGTCGTCGTCGTCATCATCGTCATCGTCATCGTCAATGTCGTTATCATCAATGTCATCATCACCATCAACGTCATTATAAGGCCCCCCCCCTCCCCCCCCCCCACACACACACACACACACACGCACACACACCGGCTTTTGTTTGGACTGTTTACAAAACAAAGTAAACAAGCAAAATGATTTTTTTTAATTGTCAGCAGGCTGGATGCCCGCCGCCTCTCAAGGTTATTCTAACCGACAAGGAGAACGAACGAGAGCGGGAGACGCTACTGGACAACAGGTTCCACGTGATCGACGCAGAGGACCAATCGACCGTGTACACACAGGCCTGCCACAAGATGTTCTGGAGATGCCTTGTGGGGAATTTCCAATACCGCATGAAGGTAAATGCGGCGTTGTGTTGGTGGGATACTGTTAAATTGCTATACTTGTTAGAACGTACAGTTTGAGGTTATGTAAAATCCAGTCGAAGCGAACGTTCACTTATACAGCGCAGAAGGGCTCCGTTAAATAGTTCATGATCGGTGTGCCTAGGGAAAAAAATCCAAATAACAAGGAGAGCTTCCAGAGCTTTTTGACTAGTTGTCTAACCTGATAATTGTGTCTACATCTGTTTTGACAGCGCGTGCTGACAGCGGACCCCGAGACAGGCAACAGCGTGAGCAACATTGACATCGTGGCCAGGATAGCTTTCCCCTCGACCTTCATCATCCTCAACCTGCTCTACTGGTTCATCTATCTGACCTTCGACCCCACTGACCTGGCAAACACCAAAAACACCAGGCCGTAGACGGTAGAGGGACCCGACCTACCTATCCTGTTTGTTTAATTCTGCTGGGGGAGGAAAGCCGGATAACCCGGAGAGAAACCAACAATGAGCAGCCCTGTAGCCAGGAAAAACCGGTATCACGTATGACATGTTCGACCCACGCTACATCGCCGTGATATTGGTGAAAGTCGTTCAGTAGACCAGCGGCAACCTATTAGACCATCGCCCACCCCATGTTTGTGAACGAGGGACCGTCTGGGTGATTCCTAAGATGTTGACATGGATAGCAACTGTCACAGCGACTTGCAGTACTGAGTACCGGCTTGCTGAAGACCTAAAGAGAACCCGCTCCCACACAGCACAACACGCCAGAGGAAACCAAATCACCCGTTAACAGCAAACCAAATGAAACCGAGTCCAAACGCACCCAACCCTAACACAACCCAACACGCCAAACCAAACCAACCCAAACTCATTCCAGGTAAACCCAACAAAACTGAATCCAATCGAATCCAACCCTACCCAACGCAGCCCAGCCGTACTAAACTCAACCCAACTCAACTCACCAAAACAACCAAAACAAACCCATTCTCTCTCTCTCTCTCTCTCTCTCTCTCTCTCACACACACACACACACACACACACACACACACACACACACACACACACACACACACACACACACACACACACACAAGAATGAAAATCCCAAATTAACCCATCCCAACAAACCAGATCAAACCGAATCCAAGCCATCCCAACCCTACACACCAAACCAGCCCAGCCCAGCCCAGCCCAGCCCAGCCCAGCCCAGCCCAGCCCAACCCTACAAACAAGACCAAACAAACCTCAACAAAACAATGACCCGTCGTGCAGTGCCACGACATGGTGCAGGTCACAGAATACAATGTTTTTGCTGCTCCCTGGCTCCTACAAATGTCAAGCAGCACAAGTCCTTGAAAACGATTTTGAAAACCAAAACACACTATGGTTCCCAGAAGCAACCCGTGTCCGCATACTGCATGCCAAAAATTAGGCCAGGACAGCGTCATTTTCATACTCTGCCGGTGTGGCGTCCTTCCCGACCCCGTAAACAAAACTGTCCACTCTGTTATTCATGCCATGGCACACGCCCAAGGATATGGCCCAAAATAGGTCACCCCTCAAGTCAACGCTCCCATTTTTCTACACATCAAACATTCCTCTTTTCACCAAAACCAAAAATCTGGAGTCAAATGCTCTTTTAGCAACTCACAAAAAACACAGGGAAATGGGGAAAAAATCATTTTCATAGTGCAGGTCCTACTTACTCCCTCGCCTGCCTCATTTGAATTATGTTCTGTGACCTGTCAAGAGGGTAGCTCACTTCCAGTATCTCGCGAGCACACTACCACTTGTCTCCTCGTTTTCTTTTCAAACTCCGCCTGTTGACAGACGAACACACTCGGCAAGACCCGAGGCCAGAGCCTCGCCCCTTTCCTCTGCCGTGTATTGGCAAAACACAGTACGTCCGTGACGCCGTTTTCTGGGGAAAAAGGGTGATTTCAGCATGAAAGACATTGATGTAATGGTCTTTTTCCTCAAATGTCAGTAGGCTTACTGCTTTCTTTCCACGTTTCAGTCATATCAAATTACACGTGCTTCCGTCGTTGTAGTGTCTGAAAAAAAAGTTTGCCAGACCATGCCAAGTGTTGTGCTCATTATGCCGCGGGACGCGATTGGCTGGATTCTGTTGGCTCGGCACTTTTGACTGACAGGAGTGTAGTCGTCCATTATCATCATGATTTTTCTCTTTCTCCCGGCCTCTTTACCACCACATTGGACCTCATTGACAGTGATGTGGTTGCTTACTATCCCAAAGGTTGTATGCGTATGCTTTGAAAATTATATGAATAAGATAATTAATTGTCTACGACCGAAACATGTTATGTAATGGTGACCATAAAGATGTTGTTGTGTGTAGATGTTTCTTTGTTGTATCATGTATGGAAATATTCTTTTTCTTTTTTTGTGTTTTCGGTTATAACTGCCATTGCTTGTCTTGAGGATCCATACATGAAGTACAGTACATGTCACTTTGACCTGACAGCTTCCCCTCGTTGTTGATTCACAGACATTATCATTTATACCGTGTCCGTACCTGGATTTTAATTATTTGGAAGCTTGCATCTGCATCGACATTCAAAATGCTCCAAACGGGTTTTTTTTTTTTTTTTTTTTTTGGGGGGGGGGGTTGGGGGGGGGAGTGTTTTACTTCTCTTTTGCACGCGGTGTGCTTGGATTTTCTGCACGCATGCGCACTACGCAACATGGTTTTGTCCCATGTGTGGTTTGAATCCCGGCTGGGGCCAAATATTTGTGTTGGTCTTTTCTCGTTGCCCCGTCTTTGATATCACCCAGACGTGGTAGAAAAGGACGTTAAACTCCGAAACGCCCACCCGGCCACCCATGTGCCGTCAATGTAACGGGTGTTAATGTCATAATAATAATAATAATAATAATAATAATAATAATAATAATAATAATAATAATAATAATACTGTAATAATAATAATAAATGGCATTTCTTTGGAATAAACTCAATGCGCCAATCACTCACCGACACTCACGCACATTTTACAAACAGTGGACAGACATACACTGGTGAAACTGACTCAGTCATGACATGCTAACAGTGGTAGATGAGTATCAACACTTACTATCGCTGTAAATAGTTAATTTTACGTGCAGGGCAGTGGAAATGTAACATTGACTTCCAGCGCCGTATGAGTTAGTTGGGTTGGTTTTATTGTTCAGGTTATGTTGCCGTTGTTCTAAGTGTTTAGTGTTCTACTTTTATATTCGACGGTCTCATTCCAATGAACATCCTTGAAGCAGTTATAGTGAACATTGTTAAATCAGGAATAATGCACGGGTTGTACATCGTGTGTGTGCATGTAGCAATAGATTATTGCGTCGTCTTGAGGTAGGTTTTTTTGTTTGTTTGTTTGTTGGTTGGTTTACTGAGAGATTTTAAGTCATTTGCTGCTACGATTTTACATTTTGAAACAGTTCCCCTATTGAACCTGGAACACAGCGTAGCTAATAAACTATTATCTTCTTTACTGTCGACTACTGTGTTCAAATTCATTTTGTAACCGTGTTTGAAATAAACTCACTACGTGCCGTTTCACAGATAATCTTTGCGCATTGTTTCTTGGTGTCAGCTTGGACCTTGGTCGTAGTCGTAGTCTGGTTTCGGCGACGAAGGCTCTCGCTCGCTCGGCTGCCTCTCACTCACTCTCGTCTGGGGGAGCCGGGGTGGTCGAATGGTAGAGCGTTGGACTTCTAATGCTCGGGTCGTGAGTTTCGATCCCGGCTGGGGGCCAAATATTTGTGCTGGCTTTTTCATCGTTGCCCCGTCTTTGATATCACCCTATGTGGTGGAAAAGGACGTTAAACCCCCAAACAATCAACCACACACCCACTCTCGTCTGTCTGTCTCTGTGTGTGTCTCTCTCGTACGTGTGTGTGTGTGTGTGTGTGTGTGTGTGTGTGTGTGTGTGTGTGTGTGTGTGGACTGGGTAGGGTAGAGTTGTGTGTGTGTGTGTGTGTGTGTGTGTGTGTGTGTGTGTGTGTGTGTGTGTGTGTGTACTGGGTAGGGTAGAGTTGTGTGTGTGTGTGTGTGTGTGTGGACTGGGTAGGGTAGAGTTGTGTGTGTGTGTGTGTGTGTGTGTGTGTGTGTGTGTGTGTGTGTGTGTGTGTGTGTGTGTGTGTGTCTCATGTTTCCAGCACTCATGGACACACTTTACGCACAGCAGTCCACGCATACTACAGTCCACAAACTCGGTCTCGCCGGATAGCTACAAAGAAATTTCATTCGCTCCCGCTCAATGAAATTTGCATACAGATTTATCCAATCACCGGTTCCTATTCCAGACCTCTCAAGGGATCCACAGAATAGTGACCTGCGTTTCCACGCATGAGTCCAGGGTACCAACAAAGACAATTTTCTCCATTGGAGGGGTGAATTACTACTCGGAAATTAGGTCTACCGCTCCCTAATTTCTCTCTCTGTGTCTCTCTGTCTCTCTCTCTCACACACACACACACACACACACACACACACACACACACACACACACACACACACACACACACACACACACACGCACGCACGCACGCACGCACGCACGCACGCACACGCACACACAGAGTACGAAATAACATAAACACACAAAAACTAAAACAAAAACAGATGAAAAACCAGGTGTCTAATGTTTATTGGTGTGCGTGCGCGCGTGCGTGCGTGCGCGCGCGCGTGTGCGTGTGTGTGTGTGCGTGTTGTGTGTGTGTGTGTGTGTGTGTTGTGTGTGTGTGTGTGTGTGTGTGTGTGTGTGTGTGTGTGTGTGTGTGTGTGTGCCTGATAGCAAACCTCCTCCAACAGAAATAACGGCAAGAAATCATCCACAATCTATCAAAAGTGCCGTATTTTCCGTAACGTGTACTCATCAGAGTCATCACCGCTGACACACCACAGACGTTTTCTTCACAACAGGACGTGGGTATACATTGCGGTGGTAGAGGAAAGGGGGAGGGAGGGGGTGTTGTCGCTATGAATATGTAAATCTGCTACGGCCGAGACATTCAGCCCAATTTGTAGTCTGTCAGTTTCCTCGCTTGTGGTCATCTAGTTTCTTTCTTTTGGCGAAACAGTGATTGTTGGTAAATTGGAAAGGAGTTGGGGAAGTAAAGATTGTGAGAGACTGGTGCAGGAGTCAGCGGTGAATAGAAACATTGGGTTTCGATCTTTCGCTGTGAATCGATTTGTTTATGTGAGTCTGCCTCTGTTTCTCTCTCTCCCGCCTCCCTCTCTCTCTCTCTTAATGGTGTGTGTGTGTGTGTGTGTGTGTGTGTGTGTTGTGTGTGTCTGTTTTGTGTGTGCGCGCGTGTGTGTGTGTGTGTGCGTGCGTGCGTGCATGCGTGAGTGTGCGTGCGTGCGTGCGTGCGTGCGTGTGTGTGTGTGTGTGTGTGTGAGAGAGAGAGAGAGAGAAGAGAGAGTAGTTTTTCGTATTCAGTCTTTTTCTTGTTGTGTACCACCAGCAAGATTTTAGATAGGGTTTGCGCCTACAACTTCTACCGTTGAAAAATACAGTTTTTGTCCCCTCTCTCTCTCTCTCTTTTTCTCTGTGTAAGCCGTTTGCTCAGTAAGCCCATGCGCGTAGTTTGCTGTATCGTTCGTCTCAAGAGCCCATTGCATTAACGGTGAAAGGGAGCAAATCCATGCGGAGTGTTGGAAACAAGCGGGTACCACTCCATTCCGAGTTTTGTCCCTGTAGTTCACATTCTGGGCTGTTGACATCATGCTGACACAGTAACGATGACGAAGACAGGCAGACGTGAGTTGTCTACTTCTCACAGGATTTCTGATCATTGCCTACGCCACATTCCCGCTGCTATTACTGCTTGACTCTGCGTGTTTGCGTGTGTGCGTGCTTGCGTGTCTGCGTGAGCGTGTGTGTCTGCGTGAGCGTGTGTGTGTGTGTGTGTGTGTGTGTGTGTGTGTGTGTGTGTGGCGCAGATGTGTTACGTACAACATCATCAGTAAATGGCGAACCAGGACAGCCCAAGTCAGAACTCAGCCCGAATAATCCCAACTCAAAACCGAGGTGCCGTGCGTGCTGCGTGGTGAACGGAGTCGAGCGGTAGAGATTTGGACTTTTAAAGCTCGGGTCGTGAGTTCGATTCCCGTCTGGGGCCAGGTATTTGTGCTTGTCTGTTTTCGTTTGCCCCGTCTTTGACATCACCCATATGTGGTGGAATAGAAAACCCCAAACACACACCATCCTCCTCAGTAAGCAATTGAAGTTACATATACAGGGCCCGCATATAAAACTCGAGGTTATAATAATATTTTTTTATTTTATTTTATATAGCGCTGTAATCTATTTATAAGCGCTAAAAGTGCAGGTAAAAGTACAGATAAGAGTCAAGGTTCAGGGCCAGGGCAACTGCATGTATGGTACTTAATAAGGAGATGGAGAAAGACGGAGGCAGGTTAGACGGTGCTTTGAGATGAAAACAATTAAGTTTTTAGATTTGTTTTGAAGGTTTCGAGGGAGGTTGACTGGTTGAATTTAACCCACGGCTACGGGCCTAACACGGACTAGGACAAAAGAAACCCCAAAACAAAATTAACTATAAAAAAGGAAGCGAAGAAAGAAAGACAAAAATCCTTCTATAACGGCATAGGCACCTTGTTGGAATGACCCGCTTCCTTACTAGTATCTAAAAAAAAAAAAAAAAACACCCTAGAGCTAGTTTAGTTTGAGGTTAGACTCTAACCCGGGGCTGAACCCCCTAACCCCAACCTTTACAAGCGGGCCCTGGAATTCTTTGAAAAGCAAGTCACAACACAGTTTAATAGCACAGCATACTTTAATGAAAAGCAGGTTGTCCGTAAAAGGGTCACTAACCGGACTTAATTGCCCGTTTCGGGATGAATAAAGTGCAATTGATTGATTGATTGATTGATTGATTGATTGATTGATTGATTGATTAAAATATGTCCATGCCAGAAAGCAAGTCTTCGGTGAAATGAGACTGTTCTTGAGAAGCTGAGCATAAATCGAGGGATCCTGCCAAAACGTACTATCTGTCTTCTTTCTATCTATATCGATACTGCCCTCTGGCAGGGCACTCTTGAAATTTAATATGTTCAATGCACCTTTTACTGTCTGGCAGGTCCGTCCAAATTTACGGTGTTAAAACAGGTGCATTATCATCAAAAGTCAATCTTTTACCTTTTGGTAGGGAGCTGAAATTTAATGTGTTAAGGCAGGTGCATCATTATCAAAAGTCAATCTTTCACGTTCTGGCAGGGAACCTTCGAAATTTAATGTGTTAAGACAGGTGCACCATTATCAAGTCAATCTTTCACGTTCTGCCAGCGAACCTTCGAAATTTAATGTGTTAAGACAGGTGCATCATTATCAAAAGTCAATCCTTTACCTTTTGGTAGGGAACCGAAATTTAATGTGTTATGGCAGGTGCATCATTATCAAAAGTCAATCTTTCACGTCCTAGCAGGGAACCTTTGAAATTCAATGTGTTAAAACAGGTGCATTATCATCAATAGTCAATCTTTTACCTTTTGGTAGGGAACTGAAAGTTAATGTTTTGTGGCAGGTGCATCATTATCAAAAGTCAATCCTTTACCTTTTGGTAGGGAACCGAAATTTAATGTGTTATGGCAGGTGCATCATGATCAAAAGTCAATCTTTCACGTTCTGGCAGGGAACCTTCGAAATTTAATGTGTTAAGACAGGTGCATTATCATTAAGTCAGCCTTCGGTGAAATGAAATTGTCCTTATTAAACGTCAGTGTCACGGTATTAATCAACTACGATGGTTCGTTTTCGTGTTATGCAGGTCAAGTTGCAGAGAATCTATGGACAACACTTAGGACAGATATCGCAAACGCTGGCATCCCTCAGGCTCAGGGACTGGTATGCGACAGTGGCACGATTACCTGAAAAAAAGTAAAAAGGGCATAGCAAGTTAGCAAGTTTACCCAACAATAACTGTGTTTTGAATATATTCTGCAACATACCGGTACAGACAAATGTCAACCACACACGCACCCTCTCTCTCTCTCTCTCTCTCTCTATTTCCACATAAACATGCACGCACATTCTACTTACATACAGATATGAGTAAAATGATGGATGTGGGCATATGTATGTGTACGAACGCATATATGTATATTAGGTATATTTTTGGATATGTATATCATATGATGTTCTCGTGTGTAGGTGTTGCTGTATGTATACATGTATATACTCTACTCCATGTCCGATCCACAACAATGAGTTGATGTGTGTGGAAAAAGAAGTTTAAAAAAAGAATATGGCAAGTTCAAGCGACCGACAGACGTAAATGTTGCCTGAAAGAAAAAACAACAAAACAACTTTTTTCACACATATCTACTTTCCATGGCAACACACACCTTCCACTGTCAGTTAACGTACATATTTTTAACACAGTTCTAGAGTTCACTTTCGGCACGTTTTTCTTAGCCACATTAATAAACACATAGTAAGATCGACTGTAGCAGCTGGCCGCCGTTGATAAGGAAATGCTCACTGACCAGCTGAGACCTCCCCCCCCCCTCTCTCTCTCTCTCTCTCTTAATTCGTGAACCGCAGTTGCAAAGGTTGCTTTAATTGGATTTTTTTTATCGAGCACGTCATAAGTACGTCTTGTTTATGCTCAAACTTTTTTTGTGAACTTCCTCCAATGCAACAAAATAAATCTGCCCCCCCCCCCCCCGCCCAAACAAACAAATAAACAAACAAACAAACGAAAACTTTTTTGCTGAATAACTCAGCATGTGGCATTGAAATCTACTGGGCCATCGAGGCAACTTTACTGTAACTTGGCTATTTTTGAGTAAACATCAGTATTACACAAAGAACTCGACAAAATCGAGGCATGGACAGATTTCTTTGCTGAAATAGAAAGCGCTTAGACAGCATACACTTGGCCACATTTGCTTCATGAATCATTAGTAGACCCATGTGGTGTTCGGTCGTGGACTAAAGAATCCACTGGACCTTCATTCCACTTGGGCAACAGTGACTAGATGCGTTAGTGTTGTATAGTTGTTCGGTTTTCTTTGTTTTGCAACCTAGACAGAGCCTCTACATTGACACAAACAGAACCCACAGGTATCATCAGATTTTGACGCACGTTCACGTCATAATTACGTCACGTTTGCCTATCTCTACGTGGCTTCCGGCAGGATACACCGCAGCATTTGCTGCTGAGAGTTTTCTTCCCTCGGTCATTTCTTTATTAGAGCAGTCTGAGTCAGTGCTGCCCTTTCGAAAGCATGCCAGTCCACGGATTACCACAGGGAGCTGATCAAGTGCTGAACAATCTGCTTAGGGACCACAATGTCTGCAGCTGGAAGGCCATCTACGAAAAGAACCGCTCGGAGTTCAACATCCAGTTTTGCAAAACTGGCGTGACCTATTACGCCCGGACAGCAGACTGGACGCGAACGCCACAAACAAAAGACATCACTGTTGTGGAAAAGAAGTTTCCTGATAAGAAGTCGAAATGGATACTGGTAGAGGACCAGGACATCCCGGAAAGCGGAGCGAGTCCGGGGCAGGGTAGCCCGGAAAGAGTAGCATTCTCGGGTCAGGGCAGCCGGGAAAGAAGACCAATTTCGGACCAGAGTAGCCAGGACAGACGGGGACCCATACTCGAGCTTGAGCAACCATCTTCAAGTCTAAGAGACCTTCCCGGCACTCGACACCATCACGTTTGTGAACCCTGTGGGCCCAGCAAACCAGGCACTGTTGCTTTTGGCAATCACCCGGACATTCACGACGAAGGCAATGATGACAGACAGGCCGCTCCCGGCAGCGGCAAGAGAGTCTCTCCGTGTGGGGCCTGCGAAATGATTTTCTTCCTCGTGGATCATCAGCTCGAGGTGAACGACTTAAGCAGCGCCGAGATTCTGGCGGCTAGTCGCGGGTACAGGCTGAGGAAGGCCAAGATAGAAGTGAGCGAGGTCAAAGACCCTTGGAAAAGGAAGGCCCTGGCGGATCCGAAGAGAAACAAGTTCATAAAGAAAGTCATATTCGACACGGGCCCCAACGAGAACCAGAAGCTGCTCCTCGCAGTGAGTGATGACTTCATCCTGGTCTATGACTGCGATCGCGAGTGTGTGTGCCACTGGTTTCTTCGGCGACCGAGGCGACAGGCAAAGAGTCGCCAAGACTATTACATTCTCTCGCAGGTAGACATTGGTGCGGACGTGGGCTTGCAGAGGTTCCAACGACAGTGCAAAGATCTCAATTTGCAGCTGCGGATTCTGAGGGGCCTCGTCAGTCAGTATGCAAAGTATGGTTGGTGAACCTGTAAGCTGGGTGTGTGTAATCATCTGAGGCCATGTGAAGTATCTGGCGATACATTTTTCATGCATTTTTCCTTGAGCCTACAAACTGTTCCGGCAGTCAGTAGCTAGTTTTGCGGACGTTATTGTACTTATCTTTCAGGCTTCGGCCGAAAATATAATAATAAGATAACATTCTTGGTGGATAACTTCAATTTGGTGCGAAGAACCGCCCAGGCACTTTATGTAGGCACTTTATGTGTTGTTGCTTGGAGAGAGTTTTATCCCCACAGCACAAAACCAAGCCTGCACATTAGCATTCTCTTTGAAGAATTTATTTGTTTGTTTGTTAGTTTGGATTTTTACAGCAAACAGTTTTATGAAATATCTTACATTCTGCTTTTTACACGTCAGTTGACTTTAGTCGACATGCAGTATTGCCAATAGTAAATATATTGAAAAATGTCGTTTTCAAAAGTTGTCGTCATTACTTTCTTTTTTTGATATTTCATATCGATACATTATTTTCCTATACATTTTCGTGGTGCTCTCCACAAGTAAACAAGACACTTTCATTTGCTTGTAAGTCCTATTCTTTTACACGGTAACTGCTGTTGTATATGTTCTTTTGGTAGATGTTGGATTTTTGAGGGAGGTCAGTCGGTCGCTTTTGGTTAAATTTATCAGTAGTAGTAGTACTACTAGTAGTAGTAGTAGCAGCATTTCGGAACCCTTGGGTCCTGCGTTTACTGTGTATACTTACTGGGCTCATAGTAGTCCTGTGTGACGACGTAGCTGCTCTGGGAGTGAGCCACCATGGACTGACGATCAAACATCACTGTGTAGCAGATGGAGTTCTTGGAAATCTGCAGATATCAAAATCGCTCACGTCATTACTTCCCACTGTCCGAGCATACATGTGCGCAAGATCCTCGTTGGACTAATTATTTTACGCGTACGTTCGCTGCTGACCAATGGTTTGAGAGAATTCGCTGTAACTGTTTATTCTTTGTATCTTGGTTTGGGGGGGGGGGGGGGGAGCAGATAGCGTGGCTGAGTATGTCGGTCGGTGTGGATGGGTCAGCGAGAAATGTGAGTTTCTTTGATATGCATCAGCTCTACGGTCAGATGGTACAAGGAATTAAGTGCTGATCAAATCAGTAATGTTTATGTTCTTTTTTTGCTGTGGAGGGCGTAAATTACTCGGTGGAAAAAGCCCCCCACCCCACCCCCACCCCCACTCAAAAAAAGACCCACAAAAAAGAGAACAAAACACAAACCAACAACCAACAAACACACATAAAAACACAAAAACAAACAAACAAACAAAACAACCACCACCAACAACAAAACAAATATATACTGTTTATGTCCTTTTTGCGGTAGTGGGCGTAAATTACTTGGAGGAAAAAGCCCCCCCCCCTCAACCCCCCCTCCACAACAAAAACACACACACACACACACACACACACACACACACACACACACACACACACACACACACACACACACACACACACACAACAAACAAAAAAAAACAAACAAACACCCCCCCCCCTCCCCCAAAAAAAAAAACAACAAAAACCAAAAAAAAAAAACCTACGACAACAGCAACAACAACCCCCCCCAAAACAAAACAAAAAACAACAACAACAACAACAACAAAACCAACAAACACAACAAGAACAACAACGACAACAGCAACAACAACAACAAAAGCAAAAAAAAACAAAAACAAAAAAAAAAACAACCAAAAAAAAAAAAAAAACAACAAACACACAACAACAACAATCGGTCACAGAAATAGTCTACAGCCAACCTTCTCAAAGTAGACGTCCAGGAAGCGCCCTTTCTGTTCCACCCGCTTCACGCCGGCCACATTGCCAACACTGCTCATGTCCGGCGCAAACCCTGACGGGATACCCACTTCCTGCACCACCATACCGCTGTCACCAGGCAACAGCCAGCTGTGGGAGGAGAGAGAGAACTTCCATGACACGTCAGTCATGATACGATGCTTTCGTCAAGGCATGACGGCCAGCGTGACGTTAGCTTCGCTACGTCATTGTCAGGGTTAGACTTTGCAGAGTATGGAGCGTAAACGCTATTGACACGTGTCCATCCCGAGTGGAGGTAAAGTCGGTTGAACCCTGGTTGTAGTGTAAACAGTCTCTATGGTACAGGTCAGGGCCCGCATGTAAAAGTCGGGGTTAGGGAGTTTAGCCCCGGGTAAGAATCTAACCTCGAACTAAACTAGCTCTAGGTTTTTTGGTTGTTTTTTTTTTAATCAGGAAGCGGGCCAATTCCAGCAAGGTGCCTATGCCGTCATAGAAGGATTTTGGTCTTTCTTTCTTCGCTTCCTGTTTTACTTAATTTTGTTTTGGGATTTCTTTTGTCCTAGTCTGGGTTAGGCCCGTAGCCGTGGGTTAAATTAACCTCGAGTTTTACATACGGGCCCAGAACCTTGATCAGGAGCGCGGCCACCTTACCGGGTGCAGATCATGACCTTGAAGCTGTTGAGATAGTCGTCCAAGAGGACAGTGGACACCTCGAACGCTGGCTCGGTCACGTCGGTCTCAACGTTGAAGAAGACGTCAAGCTGGAAAGACGGTTTGACAGAAATTCTAGTTTGCGTACTAGAGTATGTTTCAGCTTCATCGCCCACCGTTAGTTTGGTATTGCTAATTTCATGTGAACGATACCATTTTCATAGTCTACGTGGGTGGGTGTTCTGTGAATTTAATGTCTTTTTCCATCACGTAAGGGTGATATCAGACGGCGCAAGGAGATAAATGGCGCACAAATATTTGGTCCCAGCACGGACTCGAACTCAGGACCCGAGCATTGAGAGTCCAACGCTCTACCATTCCGCTATCCCGGCTCCCAATAAAGTTTTTATATACAGGGTATTATACAGTCATACAAACTTTATCAAATATTTCTAGGCTACTCTGTTGAAGGTAAAAAATGTTGATCGTGCATAATCCATTATCCATTTGTTACCTCGGCAACGGCCACGCCCGAACCAGTAGCGTTGAAGGTCACCTCTGGCGGGATGAAGGACAACTGTTGCAATGAAAAGAGATGAATGGGGTTAAATCAAACTAGTATAAAGACTTGTCCGGTGTTCCCAAGAACTTGTTTGGGGAGCATGCTGTGATAAATGGCAAAAACTTTAAAAATCGCAACTTGGGTTTTTACGAGTTTTCGTTAAACGCTCACAAGCCACGATTACTATGCTTAACAGAATTCCGATGAACCGTCAATTCCTCCATTCATACAAGTCAAGGAATCAGAAAGACCACAGAGCTTTTCAATTAAACGTTTTCGTTTTGGTGGCTAGAGAATGCTGTAATTGCAGTGTTGTCATATATTATCTTTTGTTTGCAAAATTGAAACCGACAAAAAAGGCAACTGTCCTCAGATTTTTGCGTACAACAGACTTTTTAAGTTATATTTTGCGGTTGTCATTGAAAAGGCCTACATCTTTAGACTGCAGAACCAGAGCGTTGGATGGGTCTATGTCAAAGTGGGGACTAGAGACTCCGGCCTTGACATCAAGGTGAAGGTCGTATCCGGTGGGGACAGCCTGTTGGACGAACTGAGTCATCGCCTGCAGGCCAACGATGGTGTCCTGAGAAATAAGGAAAATATTACATAAACAATACGTCTTGTCTTTGTGAAATCAGGAAATCGGCTGATTTTTATTATCAACGAAAAAGGTCGCTTTGTTTATTTTTTAAAAACCATTTTGGGCAAAACGGTACTTTATCAAAGATCATCTTTCTCTCTAGATAATTCAAGGAACAGGGTTTTAACAGTCATTTCAAAGAATAATACATGTATCTAAATGACAAGAAAGAAATTGAAACGCGACGACTGGTGAATGAGTGGGCATTTTTAGGTATAGCGACTTCAGTCTACCAGGAGGGTGATTACGAGACAGGGAAAGCTGGAACACTCTGGCTGGCACCGTTGGAATTCCAGAACTCAGCCTTCCGGTCTGGAGTGCGGAGCTCAGCCGGTTAAGCCATTTCACATGCGAGTGGAGGAGCAATACCCCCCCCCCCCACACACACACACACACACCAACGACAACAATAATGTAATAATGCTGATAATAATAATAATAATAATAATAATAATAATATACATACATACATACACACACATACATACATACATACATACATACATACATACATACATACATACATACATACATACATGCGTACATACATACATACATACATACATACATACATACGTACGTACGTAAGTACGTATGTACTTACCTACATACGTACGTACATACATACATACATACATACATACATACATACATGCATGCATGCATTCATGCATACATACATACATACATACATACATACATACATACATACATACATACATACATACATACATAAAACAAAATAAAATACAATTAAAAATAACACTAGGAAAAAATAAATCTCAGACCTGAGTGGATGCGAAGCCTCCATACGGGTTCCTTTGGCGGGTCAGCCAGTGCAAGATGTTCATCCCCTCTTTGAACATGCCACGTTCCGCATACGTCAGCAGCGCGTAGGATGTTATCTGGATATCGATTGGTCGAGCCCTCACGTGAGTCGGGCGCCATCGGACGTATGGGTCGGTCCTAGTGGTGGTGTTGGTCTTTGACTTCCAGTACGTCATGCCGTCTGTTGGATTGTTCAAAGGTTTCAATGTCGACGTTGATTCTAGAAACTAGATCCACATGTTATATCTGGTTCAAGCTCAGAATTTCTCTACCCATGAGCGACGGAAAGAGGCTCGATCTGTCTCAGTGTATGAAAAGCCAAACACAGTTGTTGTTCGTTTGTTTTCGATATCTGCTGGGAATTACCATCTTTTGTTTCCTTTTCCTTCGACCAGAATCAGGCAGTTATGTTCTTGAATAGTGAAACCGTGAGCAGCGATGTTTTCAAAGGGAAGGTGAACCGGGACATAAAAGCCGAGTGGTAGAGCGTTCGACTTACAGTGGTCGGGTCGTGAGTTTGAATCTCGACTGGAGCTAAATATTTGTGCTGGCAACTGAATATCTACGAGTGCTGGTTTTTTGCTCGTTGCACTGTGCTTGATATCTCCCGTATGTGGTGGAAAATGGCGTTAAACTCCCAGCCAACCATCCACCCACCCAACCGTCCCCTCAGGGAAGCGTGTAAACAGAAGTATGGATTACGTTCAGTGATGGCGTGAGAGTTCAGCATGGTGAAGGCGTCGTCAGCAACCGAACTTCCGGCTTTGGCGAGGGCAAAAGAGGTCAAGGCCAGAGACAGGTCATCGGGGATGTCAGGATACTTCGCCTCCAGAAACTGGAGAGCTCTGCTGGTGGCGTTCCTCCAGGCCTGAATGTCCGCCTTGGAAACCCAAAACGGGAGTTACAAGTCTGAGAGACTGAACGCGTTTTATATTAAATGTGGATAGTTTACCATTTAACAAATTGCGCGCAGTTCACAAGCGCAATGCTATTCATGGCTGGCATGAGTTTCCTGTCTGTAGGCGGCCAGCGTCAAGGCCACGCTCATGCATAAACATGCAAGCCTTAAGCCTGGCCTAATTTCGCACGCTGGCCGCTTCCTCCCTTTCTCTGATGACCTTTGGAGTGGAACATCCAGCAGATTTTCAGGAACACCTTTCCGGTCTTAGGAATGCCAGACATAAATGTATCTAAAAACAACAGCAACCAGATAAAACACAAGACAACATCAAACATACGCCAAAAAAAACAAAAAAAACATTACACACACACACAACACACACACACACACACACACACACACACACACACACACACACACACATTATTTTCCACAGTCACACAGATATGAGCAACGAGAGAGAGAGAGAGAGAGAGAGAGAGAGAGAGAGTCGTACATTGGTGAAAGGGACATCTTGGTTCTCAAGCAAGGCCAGCAGTACAAACGAAGTGAGGCCGGTTGAGTGCCCCTGGAATTGCTGCAAAATCACACAAATTAATGATACAGATGAAATACGTCAAATAATGTCCGTGCGCGCGCGCGCGCGCGCGCGGTGTGTGTGTGTGGTGTGTGTGTGTGTGTGTGTGTGTGTGTGTGTGTGTGTGTGTGTGTGTGTGTGTGTGTCCGTATGCGTACGTTCATGCCTGTTTGTGCGTTGTGTGTCTGCCTACCTAAAAAAAAACAAAAAAAAAACATCATCATCATGCATAATAAAACTTGCCCAAGTTTTCGAGCCCACCCATAAGCTGGAAAGAACACCACTGGATCTGGGGGCGGGGGGGGGGGGGGGGGTGTTGTGGGTTTAACGTCCTCTTCCACCAAATACGGGTGATATCAAAGACGGGGCAACGATGAAAAAGCCAGCACAAATATTTGGCCCCAGCCGGGATACGAACTCACGACCCGACACTGGATCTGGGGAACACTCGGGTCAGAAAAGAAAAATGAAAAAAAAAATCCACTCTCTCTGCTTATACCTACCCGCATCTCTGGGTCAAAGATAGAGCCAAACTCGTTGAAGGAACCGTCCTGGTTCTGGCGCTTAAGGACCCAGGTCATGGCCTTTTGTAATACTCCCGAGTCCACATACACATACGGCCTCGCTTCGTGGAACACGCGCAGTACGAACGCCGTCAGCCTACAGGATGTTATTGTTGATATTACACCTGAGCGCCCTCGATATCACATATTGTTTCAAAGCACACTGTTATCGTCAGAACGGTTTCCTTTCTAGTGAAAGTATGTGAGGGTTACTGAAAATTAAACGTTATTTCACAAAAGAAGAAAAGACTGAAGAAATAAGATACAAATAAGTTACAAAAAATGAATAAGTTACAAATACTTTAAAAATACCTTATTTTTCAAAAATACGAACACAAATAAAAGGGTACACAGCTAGACTGTTTATATCGGGGGGGGGGGGGGGATAACGTTCTTTTTCCACCATGTAAGTGTGATATCAAAGACAGGGCAACGAGGAAAATGCCAGTACAAGTATTTGGCCCCAGCGGAGGTTCGAACTCACGACCCGAACAATGCGAGTTCAACGCTCTACCATTCGGCTATTCCGGTTCCTCTTGTCTGTATCAACGAATGAATAAATTTAACAAGTAACAAACTAATAACCCATTTTTTAAAAAAAATGTATAAGATTATTGTCTATATAAAAAATACGCACAATAAAAAGAGTGCTCACCAAGTGCTTCCTGTCTCGTCATTGTTGCCAAACGTGCTGAAAGCTCCGTCGTGACGTTGGTAGGTCAGTTCTCTTTGGTATCCTGAACGGTCGGATAAACAACATAACTTGTACAACAGCTGTGTCAAATAATCAAAACTTGCAAAGAATCATCATCATCATCATCATCATCACCATCATCATCACCATCACCATCATCACCATCATCATTGGCCAAATAAATTCTTTCCAGAGAATTGTTATTTCTATCCTAGAGCAAATACGTTTTATATACGTTTGAATCGAAAAAAAGAGTAATTCCTGTTAATAATAAAATTGACTATATCTGTATTTCTATATTCGTATAGCCTATTGTTATTTAACAGTTTTATCAGCCCTTAAACAGACAAACAATAATTAAAATAACGACTGAAAAAAAGTAATAATCATCATCATCATCATCAACAGCAAACTATATGGCAGAGAATTTCTGTTCTAGGGGAAATACATTTTAACATCGTATAGTACATCGATCGTCATCTTCACTACGTCCACTCATGCTGTAGTAATTTTGTCCCCGCTGTTTTCACCTGTTTCGAGGTAGAACGTGATTCTTTCTCGTAAGGCAGGAGTGATTTGTCCGGTGGAAGTCAGATAGTTGGCGATGTAGAGGTCAGGCGCCAGCTTGATCATGTTCTGCTCTCCACATCCGGTGGGCATGCGCACAAGGTTCTCCAAGCCGTCAATGCTAGGTCCAAGAATGTCACCTGCGCGGCAAACACGATACTAACAGATCTACAGAGGTATAAGACAGACGAACCTCAAAGAAAAAACAAAACAACACAACAACAACAACAACAACACGTCCCGTGAAAAATTAATGAGTTGATGCATAGATAATAATAATAATAAGAAGAAGAATAAATTTCATTTATATAGCGCACTTCTCAGACACAGTGACTCATTGCGCTAACACACGTCAAACATACACATTCACACTATACAGACCAACACGTCAATCAATACATATTTACACATCACACAATACAAAGACACATCAGTTGAAGGCCTGTTGAAATAAGTGGGTTTTCAGTGCAGATCTAAAGGCTGATAAAGATGGTTGTTGTCTCAGCCCCATAGGCAGAGAGTTCCAGACTGTAGGGGTGGCGAACCGGAAACATATACTACGGAATGTGCTGCTTATTAGTGCACTACCCATGTCTCCGTGTTTCCAAAATGGACGCGGGGAGCCGGGGTGGCCGAATGGTAGAGCGTTGGACTTTTAATGCTCGGGTCGTGAGTTCGTATCCCGGTTGGGGCCAATTATTTGTGCTGGCTTTATCATCGTTGCCCCGTCTTTGATATCGCCCGTATGTGGTGGGAAAGGACGTTAAACCCCCACACACCCACCCACCCACCTACCCAAAATGCACGCGTTTGGCTAATACTAAACAAAGAATGCTGTCCAAACAAATAAAATCCTAATCAATTCAGTTTAGCCCAAATCAGCGCGCTTCAGGTTAGCCCAGTTTCGGTCAGGTCAGTGCAGTTCAGTAGTCGCGTTCAATGCGATTTGATTAAATTAAAACTTCAAGCAAAAACTCAGCTCACATCACCTCAACAACTCACTTCACTTCAACAACAACAACAACAACAATTATTATTATTATCATTATTATTATTGGCTAGTTTAGTTCGAGGTTAGACTTTAACCCGGGGCTAAAATCCCTAACCTCGACTTTTACATGCGGGCCCTTGTTGTTATATAAATATTTTGTCTGAAAGAATCGGAAATTGTTCATGCACCACACACACAAAAGGAATGAGACGACCGTTTCCTCAGAAAAAGGTGCAGTCAGTTTCTTTTTCTTACCGGTGACCTTGACCCGTGACCTTGTGGACCCATCAACCACGTCGCTAGGCAGACTGACAGGGAAAGTCTCGGAGAAAGTTTGAGATCCTGAGGAGTCGAGGTTGACAAACACCGGGATAGTGAACTCGCTTGGAACGCCTTCTGCCTGGTTGAGAAAAGCACTGACAAGATTACTTTCACAAGCACACTAAACCTGAAGAATTCATCAAAGTGAGTTGCTGTTTATGTTACTGTTGGTGTAATTATTGTTGTTGGTGTTGGTAATGTTAACACTTTCAGCCCTACAGGAATCTAGGTCACGCATGCAGCCTCTGCCTGAGCGTTTTCCAGGCATGAGCATGGGTTACTGCTTTCTAAAGCTAATAACTCTTTAAGTTCTCGATGAATTTTCTTTAAATTTGGAGACATGTTTTATGATATATTGTTTGATATGTGTACTGACTTTTGAACAATTTCAATGAAAATTGCATCAGTTATTGGGGTTGAACGTTGTAGTTTGTTCCACGGTGTGGTCGGTACCAGGTACCGACCTAGGACAGTGATGCGGGCCACACTGGTCGGTACCTGGTACCGACCGCGGTAGGAAAGTGTTAATATGGTGCTACTAGACATTTAAAGTCGAAAACGCGAAGTGTCACCGCATCCCATCTTCGAAAGCAACAAGAGACCGCAGGGTTTCTTTAAACCCGCAGAAGAGGGGGTGTTTGGGAGTTTAACGTCTTTTTCCACCACCCGCAGAAGAAGAGCGCCATACACAAAAGAGATTTAGCTCTTTTGAAGGCTTCAAGTTTAAAGGTATAAGCTGCAATGGGAAACCTGATTTCTTAATTGTATTTGCATTTTATTTAAATGAATCAAATTCAGAACCACCTTCTTTATCATATTTTTGAGTTACGGGGTATGTGAGGGAGAGAGAGAGAGAGAGAGAGGAGAGAGAGAGAGAGAGAGACAGACAGACAGACAGACAGACGAGGGTATGCGTGCGTATGTGTGTGTGCGTGCGTGCGTGCGTGCGTGCGTGCGTGCGTGCGTGCGTGCGTGCGTGCGTGCGTGCGTGCGTGTGTGTGTGTGTGTGTGTGTGTGTGTCCCCCACGGCTCATTAAAGTGACGTACCTCCACAATCAGTTGCCTCCTGACTGCATCAGCGGCCAGTGTGGAGCGAGCGGACACCTCGATGTCAATGGATCCGATGCCAGTCGGGATAACGGGGAAATAGACGACGGTCTGTTCATTGGACTTCACCTGAAATAGCCGGGAGGAATAAGAAGAAGGAGAAGAAAAAGAAGTAGAAGAAGAAGAAGAAGACGAAGAAGAAGAAGAGGAAGACGACGAAGAAGAAGAAGTGGAAGAGGGGTGGGTGGGGTGTTTGGGGGTCAGTTTAACGTCCTTTTCCACTACATACAGGTGATATCAAAAACGGGGCAACGATGAAAAAGCCGGCACAAATATTTGGCCCCAGCCGGGATCAAACTCACGACCCGAGCATTGGAAGTCCAACACTCTACCATTCGGCCACCCCGGTTCCCCACAAGAAGAAGCAGAAGAAGAAAAAGAAGATGAAGGGGGGGGGGGGGGGGTAAGAAGAACAGAAGGACAAAAGGAAGGCCCAGGACTTGAAGAGAGAAACAAGAAGAGAGAAGTATACTTCCTTACCATCACTGTCCTTTCTTGGTCATCGTTGGACATGGTTTCACTGCCATCAGCGCCGATCACGATACTGGTGTACTCATGGGAACCCGGCAGCGTGACCAGAACCTAGAGAAGAACGTTGGTGTGTAGTTACTTGATTGGTCGAATAATATTTTTTTGGTGACTTTTCTTTAATTTTCTTTAATGGCTTGAGGCCATTAACAAAGCAAGTCGAAAGCTGCATGGATGGTTCCAAAATTTTCTCGGAATAAATCGAGTACGGATATCTGAAAGGCTAGGACAGTATAAAAGAAAATGTAACTCGTCTTCAATATCAAGCTGACACAGTGGACATAATTTACTCAGGGGTTCAGCATCAGCGTAACGCAGAGCTGAGTGATATATTTTATTGTGCACTTTGGTTATTTCCTGTTTCAAAGTATTGATGTGAATAAGAATGTCTGGTTGTCACTCTCAACTTTGAATGGGCCTAAGGCCTAGCAATAAACAATTCTGATTCTGATTCTCTCTCTCTCTCTCTCTCTCTCTTGTTTGGCTAGCTTTGGCCGTTTGGCTTACTTATCTAATGAATACCGATGAACTGGCCGATTTTAAATGACTGGAAGAGTTGTCACTCATGAGCTCACTGACTGCTGACTGACTGACCATATATATCTTATATCATTTAGTGAAACGGCGGTAGAGCCTAGAGGACATAGTCAAGCGGCTTTGGGTCGGGCTTACCGAAACGTCAGAGGGAAGGTAATTGAAAACGCTGGCTTGCACGACGACATGCTCTCCCCTGATGACGGAGTAGGGCATGGTAAGACTGACGAAGAAGGATCTGAATACTGTAAGCTGTCGAACAATTGCAAAATATCCATCATCATCATCATCATCATCACAAGAAGAAGAAGAAGGGTGGGGGTGGGTGGGTGTTTGGGAGTTTAACGTCCTTTTCCACCACATACGGGTGATATCAAAGACGGGGCAACGATGAAAAAGCCAGCACAATATTTGGCCCCAGCCGGGGTTCGAACTCACGACCTCAGCATTGGAAGTCCAACGCTCTACCATTCGGCCACCCCGGCTCCCCAAGAAGAAGAAGAAGAAGAAGAACAACAACAACAACGTATTATACTTTGATAATCGCACGTTTAATTTAAAAAAGTATACACGGATGGATCGTATCATCGACCTCTAAACTGAAACAGGGATTTTGGATAATTGTCTGTTGATCTCCAAATTGTCATTATAGTCTTTGAGAATATCAAGAGATAGTTGCCTTCAACATTTAAAACCCCGAAAACTGATATCAAATCAAATACATCTTTATCATCCCGAGCCGAAAATTCATGTGTGGTGGACATAAGGAACGAAACCGATAATACACGCAACATCAAATTGAGAAACACATAACGTATCGTACAATACACACTACAATTCAGATAAAGATTTCTATCAATCAAATATCACATAATTTAATCTTTGCATTAATGATATGTATCATTTGGAAGAGCCATTAAAGTTATCGCACATCACAAAAATATACATTATTCATCACATTCAAAATCACAGACTCCATCCACCACGCCCCGTCCATCTGGTCATAGTATGATTCAGCGCGCGCGCGCGCGCACACACACACACACACACACACACACACACACACACACACACACACACACACACACACACACACACACACACACACACACACCTTTCTACTTTAAGATCCGGTCAAGACAGCTGACTGCATAAGACAATTATTGGACTCAGCGTCGATTACGAACTGTCCAAAATCCGTTAGTTTCTGGAGAAGAAGGGGTACATTTCTTTGTCTAAATCATATCATTACCTATCAAACTGTTTTGTGTGTTCTTATTTGACTCACTTTGACAGAAGACGGCGCCACCCCAAGTCCTGTCTGGAGATTTGTAGCGAAGGCTGTGGTTATCCATGAGGTGATCGTGTCAGGAACCGTTGTGTGGACGACAGCAGAACCGTTGGCACTGGACGTAACAGAACATCATAATCATATTGTGTGTGTATTACACTTGACGTAAATTCTTGTACAATCTGGATATTCTAAAGGCAACACATCTACGAGGAACAAAAATGCTATTCCTAAGTTGTTTTTTCTGCATGTTACTCTTTGTGTTACATTAAAACCACGTCACGTCACGTCATGGCATGGTACAGCGCGCAACGTGACGCAACGCAAAACAAAAAGCAACACAGCGCAACGTTATGCCACATCACGTCACGTCAAGTCGAGCCAAGTCAAGCCCTGCCACGTCGCGTGACGTCAGTTCACGTCACAGCATCTCACGTCACGCTACGTCGAGTCCAGTCCCGTCCAACACAGCACAGTACGACACAACACAATTTGACGCAACGCAACGCAGTGTGCCGTAACGCAGAACACCGTGACGCACACGCAACACACAACGTGACGCAAACACAACACACAACGTGACGCAAACGCAACACACAACGTGCATGACGCAAACGGCAACATAACATCACGCAAAACACGGCACTGTACTGTACCCCACTGTAGTGTTGAGCCAGAGCCACGTCTCAGGGAACAGGTTTCGCACTCTCTCGACTTCCTTCAGTGGGCCTCTGTCTCCCGATGCCATTCCGTTGGGCATAGCTATAGCCGGGAAATAAAAACAGATAAACAGATTAAAACGACAATGTTGCCCTGCTCCGAAATATCAGCATATACATATATATATATATAGATCTATCGACACCTACAGACCTTCATTCTTGTATTACAGAAAATCTAGGGATGAGTTGTAATTAAACTGATCGTTATGGTTGTTTGGTGATTGACAGCATGAACAAATAATAATAATAATAATGTAAAGCGCATATTCATATACAATTACATGAATAAAATAGTTACAGTATGATATTTCGTTTACACAATACTGCATAATTCGATTGAAAACGAAGCTAATATTGCATCAAATTGGCATGAAAACACACTTAATAAATATCTATTCAATTAGAGGTCAATTTACGTCAAAGATATTACGTTTTGTTTCTGTTTTTCTTTTATGCAAAGCAATCGTAACTTGCGCGGCGTAAAGCCCTAACTAACTAACTAACTAACTAACTAACTAACTAACTAACTTACTTACTTACTTACTTACTTACTTACTTACTTACTTACTTACTTACTCAAAACAAACATATTCCAGACCTTTCCGGCGATCACCAAGTAACTGTTGCTAACTATGTAGTATTCTATGCTCGGGCCCACAAGCAATCCGATCAGAACCGTCTTTGAAGAATATGAAAGTGTTCATAATAAATACTCATAAATAATAATAATAATAATAATGTGTAGGCACTTTACCAAATTTTCTCGAATCGACTCAAGGCGCCTCGAATTTAACCCAGCACGCACGCTCACGTGAATCGCATGCATTTTCTCACACACTGAACACAATCGCGTGGTGCAGAGGGTCAGCTCAGCAATTCTAGTCTCGGAATTTAGAACTGCATTTATTTTCAAATGTTTTGGGCTGAACAGTTCCGAAGCAGAGGGGGAGGAAGCCGGAGTGCCCGGAGAGATATCATGGCCTGTGCGAGCGATCGAATTCTTTGTTGAGCACTATATTCCGGGAGCATCCAAATGTCAACGAAGCTGATCCTTGTTTCTGTGGGTAGCCACGCAAAATTCGCTGTCATCATACGTTTTGGTGTTCTGAGGCCAGGTGCATGGACAGAGATCTGGATGTAAGTCCGACTCAGTATGGTATAGTTTGCATGTTAGGGGGAGCAAATGTACAACAGCTGCTCTGGGCAGGGTGCAAATGTATCCTGGTATGGGTCTCAAGAACTGAAGTCGCGTGACAGCTAACTTCGCTTATATGAATGTAACTGAAACGAAAGGATTAAACGAATGTAACCGCCAGATCGTGAAGATATAATTACGTGCGCGTGTAGTATCCGTCGTGATCTGAAATCGAATCGCTTTGAGGAAACGAGTCTTTCGATAAAAAATAGCACGGCAATCTCGCGAGAGCTGATCGGACTGAAGGGCGGGACACAATCTCCTCGCTGTGTAGAGAGCCGAAGTACATTTTGCTCCCCCTGCAAATGACTGGTATACATTTGCACCCCCTAACGTGCGAACTATGCCAACTGAGCGTAAGTCCGAGACTGGCTTGACTGAGCTTACGCTAAAAGATTAGTACAAGATGCACGAACGAAGACCAAAGGCAGTGAAGACATATTTCCGACTGTTTCACAGCAATTCGCGAGGACAGTAATCCTGACTGAGTCTAGGGCTAAAGTCTCAGACTAGTCTAGTATCTTTTCATGCCTCAGGCGGCTTGGCAGCAGAGCGTGGCATTGGGCACCAACAGGGTCTTTGTAATGACACGTGTTCAGCTCAGTAACTACCATACTGGATTTAAGCTGTGGCAAAACAACAACAACAACAACAAAAACCCCAAAACAAACAACAACAACAAAACCAAGAAGAAGAAGAACAACAACAACAAAACGCAAAACACTTACGAGGTCTATGGTTTCATCGTGTAGATTTGAACTAAGCACCCCAAAATCAACCGGAATCCACAAAACAGGTAAGGCTACCCACAAAAACGAAGTCCCATGCTTGTGCTCCCGGACTGCTATGCAAAAGACCGAGGGCCTTTTGGGCTACAGCAAATATGGACTATTCTCTGACTGGCTAGAAATGCTCGTCCTAGAGAGGTCTAAGTAATCCACAACCGGTTATATTTTAACAAGAAATAGACCTGGGAGAGACCAGGGAAGGCTCTGTGTGACCCCGGGAAGCGACAGGACAGTACAGGCAAGCGGGAAGGGGAGCCAGAGAGGAACGAGGCAAAGGAGACGCGAGGGAAGCAGGGAATAGCAACAACACAAAACTAATCAAAAATAGCAGACTTTCGAAGCACTAAAGAGCCGCGTTTCGTTCCGTTTTGTTTCGTACAGGTTTGTTCAAGCTCTGTGGCTGAAAATGCTGTGTTTTTTGTGGTCTGCCAATGAAGACCACAACAGTGGTTCGAATGAAACCATTCTCTTTGTTATAATAAATTCAAAACCTCGAAAACGAAGTGAAGCTACCAGGACGATCAACGCACCCAAACACTGTATCTGGAACACACCACCTATGCAGCCCTGTACAACTCATTCTTCCCAAGAACGCTGAGGGCCTGGTATAGATACCATCAAGCACCTCATTGGCTCCTTCACTCGTGTTCTTCCGGGAGAGAAAAGCGCGGCTGCAGTGAAAACCTGCAGTCACCCCCTCGTCACCCCCTGAAATGCCCCCCCCCCCCACCCTCCCCCCCACCCCCCAAAAAAAAGATACAAATAAATAAAATTTAAAAAAAAAAACCAGCCAAACAAACAAACAAAGTAAATAGTTTTTGCCTTTTAACCATATCTAAACGAACGCTACAGCCATGTGTCTGTCGCTAGATGTTTGGAACCCCCGCGGTGTTGTTATGATTTAAGTCGTCGCGCGGCAGTTGGGACTGGAATCTTGTTACGACTACAGCCGTCGCGCGGCAGTGGGGACTGGAATTATGCATGCCACGACTGCAGTCGTCGCGCGGTAGTGGGGACTAGTGGGGAAATCGTGTTACGATTATAGGTGTAGCGCGGCAGGGGGGACTGAAATCGTGTTACGATTATAGGTCTAGCGTGGCAGGGGGGACTGAAATCTTGTTACGATTATAGTTGTAGCGCGGCAGTGGGGACTGAAATCTTGTCACGATTATAGTTGGAACGCGGCAGTGAGAACTGAACTCTTGTCACGATTATAGTTGGAACGCGGCAGTGGGAACTGAAATCTTGCATGCTACGACTACTGTCGTCGAGCGGCAGTGAGGACTGAAATCTTGTTACGATTATAGTTGTAGCGCGGCAGTGGGGACTGAAATCTTGTCACGATTACATGTTGCAGCTCGGGAAGAATGAGTTCTACTTTTACAACTGACAACCAACGAAATTTTGCGTCACACTGGCAGAGTTACATATGCTTTTCAAACCCAACTCTACAGTGAAACAGAAGGAACGAAATCAAATTTGATCGTTCCTTCAAAGTTCACCAATAACTGTGGAGTTAAGTGAGGAAGGGGTGGAGGATATTGAAACCTGCAGATGTAGCTGTTTTAGCAGTGTCACCATCCACTAACCAGTGAAACTGGGTTGCATCCCTGCCGTGAAACCAGGTGGATAGGCAGCTGTTCAAAAGCGTTGTCCGATTAAAGAAAAACCAAACCAAAAACGATTATAGTTGTAGCGCGGCAGTGGGGACGGAAATCTAGTTACTATGATAGTTGTAGCGCGGCAGTGGGGACTGAAATCTTGTTACGATTATAGTTGTAGCGCGGCAGTGAGGACTGAAATCTAGTTACTATTACAGTTGTAGCGCGGCAGTGAGGACTGAAATCTTGTTACGATTATAGTTGTAGCGCGGCAGTGAGGACTGAAATCTTGTTACGATTATAGTTGTAGCGCGGCAGTGAGGACTGAAATCTTGTTACGATTATAGTTGTAGCGCGGCAGTGAAGACTGAAATCTAATTACTATTATAGTTGTAGCGCGGCAGTGGGGACTGAAATCTAGTTACTATCATAGTTGTAGCGCGGCAGTGGGGACTGAAATCTAGTTACTATCATAGTTGTAGCGCGGCAGTGGGGACTGAAATCTAGTTACTATTATAGTTGTAGCGCGGCAGTGGGGACTGAAATCTTGTTACGATTTTAGTTGTAGGCAGTGAGGACTGAAATCTTGTTACGATTATAGTTGTAGCGCGGCAGTGAAGACTGAAATCTAGTTACTATCATAGTTGTAGCGCGGCAGTGGGGACTGAAATCTAGTTACTATCATAGTTGTAGCGCGGCAGTGGGGACTGAAATCTAGTTACTATTATAGTTGTAGCGCGGCAGTGGGGACTGAAATCTTGTTACGATTTTAGTTGTAGGCAGTGAGGACTGAAATCTTGTTACGATTATAGTTGTAGCGCGGCAATGAAGACTGAAATCTAGTTACTATCATAGTTGTAGCGCGGCAGTGGGGACTGAAATCTAGTTACTATTATAGTTGTAGCGCGGCAGTGGGGACTGAAATCTTGTCACGATTACACGTTGCAGCTCGGGAAGAATGAGTTCAACTTTTACAACTGACAACCAACGAAATTTTGTGTCACACTGGCAGAGTTACATACATGTATGCTTTTCAAACCCAACTCTACAGTGAAACAGAAGGAACGAAATCAAATTTGATCGTTCCTTCAACGTTCACCAATAACTGTGGAGTTAAGTGAGGAAGGGGTGGAGGATATTGAAACCTGCAGATGTAGCTGTTTTAGCAGTGTCACCATCCACTAACCAGTGAAAGCGGCTGGCGTCTCTCCCGTGTAACCAGCTGGATAGGCAGCTGTTCAAAATCACAAGCGTTGTGCGATTAAAAAAACAAAACAAACAAACAAACCAAAAATTAACTGTTCTGACATGCTCTAAGGTACCCTCCGACACAGCCAAAGTTTCTCAAGCTGAAATAAAACACATGGGTTAACTGGCCACTGTAGTGTTGTTGTAGGCGCTGCAAACCAAAGCCCACTGGATAGCCTGGATCGATTCCCAGCGAAGACAAGCGGGACTTTTCCTACCTAGGTCGGCTTCTACTCAGACCGGTCAGCCATGCTGTTACTTCAACCCAAAGGTTTCGACAACTATTGCCCTCTCGTAATGAGACCGTGTTGCCTCTGCTAGGTTTTGCTTTTTAGCCGCGAAATAGTCCTTGTTGCTTGCGCGGCGTTAAGCCCCAAATAACTACGCAGGTTTTGCTTTTTGTCAGATCAGTAGCACTGGGTGTTTCCATTTCTAGATCTGAGCAGCACCTAGTCGTTCCAACGGATTCCGGTTTGTCGACGTGAAAGTAAGGACGTTTATCAACCAGAACAGCGGACCTTCTTGTTCTTCCTTGTTCGCCTCCCGTTAGATGAGCAGCCCGGTGTCGTCAATGGAAGTTTACTGTTCGTCGCCGCTCCTCCAGTGTGCCGTATAGCTTGGTTTCCACTGCTGTCGGTGTCGGCCAGTACTTCCTCCTGGATGCTGCATACGTCGTACGTTCTCGAGGAAGAACAGCGGACCGAGTACAAGGGTCTTTGCCGAACATACCAGCGTCTTCACGGATCGGCCACCTCACTCCTCAGTACCTCCAAGACACGCCATCTAGATCTCTTCGCTCCTTCTCAGTCTCATCCCCTCCTTGCCATTCCCACTTACAGCAACAACTGACACCAGAAGCGAGCGTACAGGTTCTAGATCCTTGAGAATGGCTGCCCGCATTCTGTGAAACTCTGCCAAAGCCTCTTCGGAAAGCTCCGACCATCAAGTCATCGATAAGAGCCCCTAAACTCATCTCTTTTTTTTTTCCCATTGAGACTGATTGACAGTGCTAAACACAGCAAATCTTCGTTTTTCTTCCTCTTGTTCTTATTACCCCCCCCCCCCCTCTCTCTCTCTCTCTCTCTCGGCGACCCGCGGTGATCGAATGGTAGAGCGCTGGACTTTCAATGCTCGGGTCGTGAGTTCGAATCCCGGCTGGGGCCAAGTATTTGTGTTGGCATTTTCATCGCTTGCTCCGTCTTTGATATCACCCGTATGTGGTGGAAAAGGACGTTAGACCGCAAAACACCCACTTGCCCACCCCCCCCCCCACCTCTCTCTCTCTCTCTCCTAGGGGAGCCCGGGTGGTCGAATGGTAGAGCGTTGGACTTCTAATGCTCGGGTCGTGAGTTCGTATCCCGGCTGGGGCCAAATATTTGTGCTGGCTTTTTCATCGCTTGCTCCGTCTTTGATATCACCCGTATGTGGTGGAAAAGGACGTTAAACCGCAAAACACCCACTTGCCCACCCCCACCTCTCTCTCTCTCCTAGGGGAGCCCGGGTGGTCGAATGGTAGAGCGTTGGACTTCTAATGCTCGGGTCGTGATCCCGGCCGATCCCGGCTGGGGCCAAATATTTGTGCTGGCTTTTTCATCGTTGCCCCGTCTTTGATATCACCCTATGTGGTGGAAAAGGACGTTAAACCCCCAAACACCCACCCCACCCTCTCTCTCCTGTATTTCTATGCGCAATGAGCATGAACTTTCTTCAAGGAGTATTTCCTCGCTTTAGAAGTGGACAATGGATTGGATGGGAACTGAATGGACTTCACAGTTGATTATGATGATAAATTAATTAGTGTGTGTGTGTGTGTGTGTGTGTGTGTGTGTGTGTGTGTGTGTGTGTGTGTGTGTGTGTGTGTGTGTGTGTGTGTGTGTGTGTGTGTGGACTAGTCCACAATCCCAAACTTACTTGGTAGGAATTGAGTTTAAAAACAAGTGCCACCTCTTTTCGGACGCAAGGAGAAGCAGTATGAGATGACCGCTTTCCACGAATCTATGCTACAGCATTCTTCCCGAGGCCCACAGTGGAAGGGAGAGAAAGTAACAAGATTGCACGCCTGCTCGAGCTCGGCCTCTGCTGGCAATGATGCATGACGTCGATGTCAACCATGCTCACCCACCCCACCCTCTCCCAGTAAGCACCATCACCCACCCTCGATTTCATTCGACACTGAACTATTGTCTTTGCGAGGATGTTTTCCGTAACGCACCCGTGCAGGATCACTGAACAACGTGTAGACATGATTTGGAGTATCAAAACCGCGTAGAAGGGATTCGGGGAATCTAAAGAAAAAGTGAAGAAGAAATTTAGCCCCCCCCCCCCCCAAAAAAAAAAAAAAAAATAAATAAATAAATAAATAAATAAATGATGAAAACAACAACAAACAAACAAACAAACGTGATGAGGGTATCCTGGGTTTTAAAAAAATCCGTGGAGAATCAGGGAGGAGGAATTTGAATTAAAAAAGGAAGGGACTAGGGGTGTCAAAGACGTGTTTTCAGAACCACCTGCTGGCGTGGTCGGAGGGGGTGTCATATGCGGAGGATATGTTCCCATGAACGGCGTTGTGTACACTAGCACGAAAAGAAAGAACATGTCATCCGACCTGTGTTTGGGTAATTATGTATACGCAATCTGAAACACGAAAACGTATTATCTAATCCAGATGAAACCACCGACTACTCTGAGCACTGGCAGCCGATGTAACCCTGAAACAAACTTACCAATGGTTAACTCAATGGTACTAGAAACATGCACATTCCGGCAAATAAAGCATGCAACGTTCGCGTTCTTAACAAAGAAAGAAACAAAACGTGGAGACGGGATTCGACAGCGACAAGAAAACAATGTAAAGAAGACAATCGGGGTTATAAAAAAAACAAAAACAAAAAAACTACAACAACAACAAAACGTAAAAAACGGATTCGCGGTTAAAAAACAAACAAACAAACGAACAAAAAACCAAAACGATTCGGAGGTATTACATAAAAAAATATTATCATTTTAAAAATCGCGAAGAACGGATCTGGGGTCAGAATCGTGTTTCCGGAACCACTGTCCCGCTGCCGCATCTGCTGAAGTGGTTGGAAAGGGCGGAGGATATGTCTGAAAGGGCGTGGCACTAGCAAAAGAAACCGCATTTCAACCGCGTTTAGATAATTATGTATATGCAAAATGAAGCAATGAGACGTATTATACATGATTATGATGAAACCGTTGACTACTTTGAGCACTGGTAGCCGACGTAACCAACACACAAAACTGCCTTGGTATGTGTTCAGTACTGGCACTACATTTGGGATGGCAAATGAAGTACGCCCCGTGAAGCATCAGTGCAAATAGCTGATCAAACAGTTGAGATGATGGGTGGTTCAAACTGTAAATTAGAATGTCGGTGCTGTCACCATCGCAGTCCCAAGCAGAAGAATCATAAATTAATAATTAAATAAAAACAGCCAGCGAACATTATTTTCCATTCCTAGGGCGCACGGTTACACGACTGCCAGTCTGCATGTTGCCGTACTCGGCTGCCTGCTGGCGGGCAAGTGATCCGCGGCACACGCAGCCTGCGGCGTTGCAAGGTTTGGCCAGTGATTGGTCAGTTGGCTGTACGGGCTGCCTGTGGCTAGCTGGCTGCCAGGAAAAATAGAACGGCTTTCTATTCCCGCGCCAGCACCGGCAAGGGGGATTTGCCAGCTGGCCGCCAGCGATTTAATTAGGGTTGCCAGCGTTGCCAGCCCTGCAAGTACCAATCCTGGCAACGTGTAGCAGCGGCCCTTAGACGTAAAGCAGGTGTGGTTGCAAAGCTAAAAGCGTGTTTTCGAAGTAACTGTTCTGGGAAGCGAAGATGCCGCTCTGACCTGTTGGTGGAAGTGAGGATGACAGCATAAACCCAGGAAAATCTGGCACAATATACGCAGCATAATCTGTTGTGGAGCCAGGCACTAGTAAAGCAACAAAAAATAAATAAATAAATAAATAAAATAAAATAAAATAAACGGTATTTGAGCCGCTATTAAATTTTTTCTAGTCCCACCCACTCATCCCCCCCCCTTCCCCCAAATTTCCCCAACCGCCACTCCAAACGCCACCCCAGCCCCATCACCACTTTCTCCCCCTCTTCAACCGTCCCCGAAGGGATTCGTTGAAAGAATTCGGGTGTCGAACATGGTGAAGAAAATTTAACGGTTTAGATCTTTAAAGAACTGATTCAGAAGCACGTCCCGCTGCGAAGGACAGCAAAATGACGTGGTGTACACTACTCATTGGCCAAATAAACAGCGTTTATCATCCATAGCGGCCTCTTTGTTCTTTTTCTTTGATCTCTCCGGTGGAATAAGTGTCCGTATTGTACTAGTACTTCAGAAATCATGTGACAAGGAGCACGACATCACATGACAATCAGGCACGGTTCCCTGCAAAAAGGTTCTTTCTTTCAGACAAAAAGAACAGAGATACAGCCTTTTTGGCAAGAAAAAAAAAACACACACACACACACACACACACACACACACACACCAACAACAACAACAACAACAAAAACCAACATCGTCATCGATGAGCAAGTACATGTATTTCTACTCTTCGGGGAGAACTCGCTCCCTACGTCAACACCATCGCCGACGAAACATTTTGACTCGGCATATCGGTGTTTCCGACTTCATTAACTCGTTGTTCAAGTACAAAACAACAGTAGCCTGTACCTAGCAAGCACCCCTTACTCAAATTTTGGAAGTTTTAACCAACAAAAGCCGTTCTCAAAAAGTTCAATCGAAGCTGGCGTCTCACCGACATGTATGCTGTTTACTGATTTGGCCGACCGTGGCAAGCCGGACGCAAATCCCGCTGCTCAAGTTCGAGACGGCAGCAGAGTTGACCTACCAAACGCTGCTCTCTCAAATTAAAAGCAGTTTCAACGTTAGGAAACCCAAAACCTGTGACATAAAGCTGACCAGAATCGACTGAGTTGGTCGTCTGCTATCGGCGCAGAAAATGGCAGCAGATTCTTTGTCTAGATAGATCTCCGATTGAACAGAAGCTTCTTGAATCGTTCAAACTTCTTGAATCGTTTGAATCATGCATGCAGTTATAAAAAGTAGCTGCTGGGGGAAGGACACTTTAATCGGTGTACATGTACTACAAATATCAGAATAAACACTCACAAAGCTTCATATTTCGTAAAGAATCGCGACAGGAAGACTCCCGCTCGAACGGGCCCTAATCGTGCAAAGCATGAACAGACTGAGCTGTGCTTGATCGGTTTCGCATTCACCTCGCAAAGTTACATTTCCTTGAAAGCGTTGGCATATTTGTTTGTGTCTTTAGTGGAAGTTTAAACTTGTGTTTTTGTTTGGATTTGAGTTCATGAGTGAATTGACACCGTCTTGCCAGCAAAAAAAGGCGCACTTTATTCTGTCGGCATCGTGCTCTGCCGACGTACAAACTCGTTCGTCTGCTATATGCAGCCGCTGTCGACTGTCAGTTTTTCCTAGGATAAACGTTCAAAATATACCATAAATTGGCCCCAAAAAGGATGATAAAGCATTTACATCCCATCAAACTGTGGTATACCGTCTCGTATTTAGATCCAAGACGCAATCAATCCTTCGCTAAAGCTCAGGGTTGCTTTGCGTCTTGGATAAAAATACTCGGTATACCTCGGTAGCTCGGTATATATATATATATATATATATATATATATATATATATATATATATATATATATATATATATATATATATATATATATCAGTCAAGCATTTACCTGTGATTTTCTATTTATTGTTTTATCAATTTTAGTCAACAAGGTTTAACGTTACTGTGCTAGTGTATGTGCGAGTCACTGGAATTTATAGTGATTAAGTCCTAGCACATGTGTGTGTGTGTGTGTGTGTGTGTGTGTGTGTGTGTGTGTGTGTGTGTGTGTGTGTGTGTGTGTGTGTGTGTGTGTGTGTGAGAGAGAGAGAGAGAGAGATTGCAAAGCAGCTGCTTTTAAACAAAAACAAATTCCTAATGTTTTATGCATACGGCAATAAAGTGGCGTTTATCGTTTATCGTATGACCATGCAAAATGAAACAAGGAGCACGTGCCCAGTATCAAATCCACGGTTAAACTAGCAAACCACCTCTACCGGGACAATGGGCTACGATTTTATTGGTGAAATCTTGGGTCTACTCACTGCAGAACCCGCAGAAGCGAACGCAGTTCTCCATGGCCCAACTTCTGTACTCACTGAGTTGACAGATGTCTCTGGAATATTCATAGCAGTTTGCTATCTTGTCTTGGCAGTCCGCTGTGAGACGTAATATTATTATGATAATTATGCACAAGAAGTGCTACCCTCTCGCTACCAAGATCCCATATATGGGATTGATAAAATTCCATTTCAAAATCAACTTGAAATAAATTAACCAAAAATATTGTCGGATGAGTTCATTTTGCACCAAATGTTACACGTGCATTTTCGTGCTTCATTCAAAACTTTGGTATTATTAGTGGTTTATATTGCAGTGGTCCTGCACTGACTTCTTCCCCAGGAATAAGCAGACCGGGTCACGGTTTCTGATCGGGAACGCATCCCGAATCCACAGCAAAGTTGAGAGAAGACCTCAACAGGTTAGAGTCGAATGAAACCGAGGGTGGGTGATGGTGCTTACTGAAGAGGGTGGGGAGGGTGAGCATGGTTGACATCGTCGTCATGCACAATCGCCAGCAGAGGCCGCGCTCGAGCAGCCACGCAAACTTTTACTCTCTCTCTCTCTCTCTCTCTCTCTCTCTTCTTCTTCTTCTTCTTCTTCTTCTTCTCCTCCTCCTCCACCCCCCCCCCTCCCGCTTTCGGGATGGTTGTTGTCTAAATCCTAGGACTGGTGTAGTTATTCTAACGACCTGGAGATTGTACTGCAAGACTAAAGATAGACGTGAATTGGTGAGGGCAAATAAAATGGGTCGTTTCTGCAGGAGCCGACACGTACAAAAATCTCTTTACAAGCCAGTCGGTTGACGCAAGAAAAGTCAGGGCTGTCAGAAGTTAACTCTTTGACGACGGAGCGCAATTTCTGACACACGATTTCCTATAGGAAATCGTGTGTCAGAAATTGCGCTCCGTCGTCAAAGAGTTAAATGCTGATCGCGCAGAAACACCAAGGTATTCTGACAACACTTCTTTCACAACATTTTAAGCGCAGAGACAGGACGTAATAGCCAGGTAGTAAACGCGTCGCGTAGACTTGACAACGGCGGAAGTTCGACCTAATTCAGCAGGGACGTTGTCTGCCTGCCCATTCCTCTTTAGAACTCTCCCTCCTCCCCCCCCCCCCTCTTTCCAGTATTTCCCCAGCATCGCAGTTGCCACGCAACACAGACTTTTTGTGCTAAAACAGCAAGCAAACATTATTTTTGATCCCAAAAGCCTGTGAAGACGGAATTCGGGGTCAAAAAAAAAAAAAAAAAAAAAAACGGTGAAGAAGGGATTCAGGGTCGCCCACCCCCCCCCACCCCACCCCCTCATCCCCCCGAAACAAACAAACAAACAAAGGTTAAGAAAAAAACACGTAAAGAATGAATTCGGATTATTCAAAAGCAAACAAATAAAAAAAACCCACAAAAACGAGATGAATGAATTTGAAGACTAACGAAAGAGCAGAAAAACACGTTAAATAGGGATTGGGGGTCGGAAAACAACGAAAAGGGGATTCGGCGTGATCAGAAAAAAAGGGATTCGGCGTCATCAGAAAATAAAGGGATTCGGTGTCATCAGGAAAAAAAAAAGTCAAGGTGAAATCTGAGGTGAAGATGAAAACTTGTATCTGGAACCACTGTCCCGATGTCGGACCTGGTGGCGGGGTTGGAGGGCGGGGGGTGCCCATCGCATATACATACGGCGTGGTGTATGCTGCGAAAGAAACAGCATGTCGTTTTAGATAATTATGTATATGCAATATACAAGAAGGAAGCGTATTACATAGTCAAGAAGAAACCGCCGACTACTTCGAGCACTGACAGAAGATGTAACCCTCTAACTTAACCGCTCCATGATGCTACTGCATTCGGGATGGCAAATGAAATATGCCCCGAGAAGCATGCAAGAATGGGGGGGGGGGGGGAGGGGGAGGAACGGGTGGGTGTTTGGGCGTTCAACGTCCTTTACCACCACTTAGGTCTGATAGCAAAGACGGGGCAACGAGAAAAAGGCCAGCACAAAACTTAATATCGGGCCCCAGCCGGGATTCGAACTCACGACCCGAGCATTGAGAGTCCAGCGCTCTGCCATTCGGCTATCATGGCTCCCATGCAACCCAGTTGAGTGGATGGCTGGTTCAAACGGCAGACTAGAATGTCGGTATTCTCAACCTCGCAGTCATCAGCACAGTCATAATTAAAAAGATAAGAAATGAAACAGCCACCAAGCTTTATTTCCCATCTCTAAGACGCAAAGCGAGGATAGTGGGGGGAGGGGGGGGGGGTGCGGGGCGCAAAGCGTGTTTTGGAAACCATTTTTGGGAAACGAGGACATCACGCTGACCTAACGGCGTTGCTCCAGGAGCCACGACAGCAGGAGGGTATGTCATACCAGGCGCCGGCGTTAAATATACTAGCAAAAACAGTTTGTAAACAAGAAAATGAATAACAGCATGTCAGTCGTGTTTCGGTATGTACATGTAACATGGAAAAAAAAAACCCAAAGTGTAAATATAATTTTTTTTTCAAGGGTTTTCTTTTGTCTTTGATGTTTTCCCCAACTCTCCGCCAGCTCCAGTGGTGTTCCTCCCAGGTCATGGGTGGAATCAACAGACGGCTCAGAAGCTGAGGCAACTATCATGCATGATGATAAGGATTTTGATGATCGTATGATGATGCTATGGAGGTCCATGTGGTTTTGAGACTGCGTGACAGGGCGACATTCCACGTTTATTTTGTGAGTTACTAAGTTTGTGGAAACAATCAAACTATGTCCGTCTAGATGAAAGAAACCCCCAACCAACCAGAAGACAGTTGAAACATCGCTGCGGTTCGGCGCTTTTCATTATCGAGTAAGACGCCATACTGACCATGTCGCTTATACTGGACATCACGTCTTGTGAATGTGTTTTGTGTGCGCACACTTTCCTTTTTTTTTTAAATGCGCCTCTGGCTGACCGATAAGACACTGTTGCCTGCAAGTGAAAATATCGACACCGCTTGTGGAGCCTAGCAACAGTCACTATGTGTTGCCGGAAAGGTCTGTTAACCTGTTGTGGTGGTAAAACGGTTGAAGCCGAAATTGGCAGCTGCAAAATGTTGCCTCGCCATTCCAAAGATTCCCTCGTCTGCCAAAGATAAGCAGTTTGTCACTTCGTAATATTGGGGTCAAATAATGTCCTGTGGAGAAGAGAAACTCATCAATCAAAGCACAAGTACAAGACATTTTCATATACCTCTGTTGTTGAGAAGATACAGGAGGAAATGAGTATTGTATAGGCGCTTTTCCCAATTTCATCAATCGACTCAAAGCGCCGCGAACTGAACCCAACTGAACCTTTCTAGTGTTTACGTCGACGCCTGCGTTGACAGAGAGGGACTTTCTGGCTTCGATGGACGACGTGATCTGCCTAACGGAGCTGGCCTAGTCTCTGTTAGGAGAGGGATACGGCGGGTGTGTGAGAAGGAACGGGGGGGGGGGGGGGGGAGGAGGAGGAGGAGGACAAAGAACAAAGATGGAAGCAAATGAGATAGGTCTAAAGAAGTGCTAACAACAGCCACAAAGTCGACAAGAATTGCACATAACATCACGTTATGTCACATAACCAAACCAAGGTTTTGATGCCCCGACAAAAGTGAAACGATAAAATTCCACAACGATGATTGCCTGCATTGCCTGCATGAGATGACGAAGGACGCATTGCCTGGAATTTATCGTGAAACGCAACAAGAAGAACTGAAATGAAATGGGGGAGGAAATGGAGACGGAGGCGAAGAAAGTGAAGAGTAAGGTTGGCAGGGGTAGGGGCTTGGGGAAGCACTCGAAACTGGACTTCGTTTTGGGCACAAGCAAAAGTGAGAGAAAATTAATACCAACGAACAATTAGTGTCGGCAGATGTTCTAGCCTTGGGTTTGGTTACCTTTGAAATATAAGCAAGGAGAGGGCTTGGAGGTCGAGAAATGAAGACGTTCGCATACTGTTAACAGCACTGTCTCCACCAACCGTTCCGCCTAGTGGCTCGATCCAGAGTGATCAGGAAGCGAAGGCGTTCCTTTGGCCTGCTGTGTGGTTAGTAGTGGCGATACCAGCGATAAAATGCACTCTACGCCAATCAAATCGGCACCTTAAAAGCGGCCCGCCGTCGGCTCGCCATTGCACAGAACACGGTCTTTTTTTTTTCTTTTTCTTTTACGCTATTTAGCCTATCACAAGACAGGTCAGATTAACCTCTCCACAGCTCAAATGTGCCCCCCCCCCCCCCCCCGCCAAAAAAAGAAAAAAAAAAAGAAGAAAGAAATCGGTCGCTCAAACAGGCCATGACTTATGTCTAGTGTGTTTTGTGAATACGCTTTTCTATCGAATGCGTCTCTGACCGATTGGTGAGAAACTGTCGCCCACAACAAATGCAGGATGCGACACCGCTTGTGGACCCTAGCAACGGTTACTAGGCGTTGCTGTAACTGAGATTCGGTAACCTGTAGTGGTAGTAAAACCGCCGAAAGCAGCCCCTGGAGCGAAGGTCTGACCAGGCTGCATATGCGGGTATGAGGCTGTCAAACATAAACAGTGTGTCATTTTTTAGAGTATTGGGGGAAATAATGTTGTGTGGAGATGGGAAGGAAGTCGTCAGTCAATGCTCTGGCCCTTTCGAATGGATGAATATATTATACCTCTGCTGTGGGGGGAAAAAAAACCCTTCAAGCAATGTCAACCAAAGAAAAGTCAGAACAGGAGTATGCACCTCAACCAGAAAGACGACCTCACCAACCAAACAGAACCGGAAATGGAAATTGCGCAAGACAGGAAGGACAGGCTGAGGCTGAGGTAAGAGAATACGGGTTGGAGTGAATGAGATAGTTTGAAGACGTGAAGGAAACAAGAATTGTAGGAATAGAATTCATTCTTCCCATACCGGGTTTTGTTGTTGTTGTTGTTGGTGGTGGTGGTGGTGGTGTTTTTTTGTTTGTTTTGTTTTTTTTTACGGTTATAAGGATTGCCGCAACAGTTAACTTAAGGAGCGAACTCCGGTTCCAATTCGCGGAAAGGCGCAACAGAACTTTCGCTCTATTCGCATTTGTTTCGAAGATGATTTGTTTGTTAATCGCAATTTACCTTTACTCCACTACATGCGGTTTTTTTTTTTTTTTTTTTTTTTAAGAAGGGGCCAGGATCATAAAGTATCGTTATTGCCGAAGTACTAGAAAGTCTCGACTTTTGTTGTTGTTCTTGTTGTTGTTGTTTGGGTTGTTGTTGGCGTTGGTGCCGCTTTGGGTTTTCTTTCTTGATTTATTTATTTATATATCTCAGTCTTTCTTGGTTTTTTGTTGTTGTTGTTTTACTTATTTTTTATGAGGGTATACAAACAATTCGCTGACAATTTGATGACTGAACGGCTTTTACAGGATACAGCACGCATATTTAAATGAGGCCGAGACGAGTAACAGAGAGGAAAAAAACACAGCAGTCACGGGAAAGACATGGAAAAAGAAAAATCAATACACCTGAGCCCACACACACACACACACACAAAAGGCTGGAAAGGAAAGAAAGACAATGCCGTAGGTGGCATGGCAACGGTTTGAAAGTGAACAGGACTCATAACCTTCAAGCAGTTGTCCACCAAACGAAACTCACAACAGAAAGAAGCATGCACCTCAGCCACAAAGAAGACGTCTCACCCCCTACAAAACCGGAAACGAATGTTGCGCAAGACAGGAAGGAACGGGTGAGGGGGACAAGAGCCGAAAAGAGATATAAAAAAAAGAAAGAATGCAAGGTATTGAATAGATGATTACAAATGAGGAGGTGGACGGGGACAGGGAGTGGAGGGTGGGGGTGTTCGGGTGGGGGTGGGGGTGGGGGTGGGGGGTGCACCCCAACCTGCCGTAGGAAACACTCTTGGTGGCACTGTCATTCCGGGTGCGACTGACGGCACTAACATCGGAATAGCTGTCGTACACATCACCATCACATTGTAAAATCATTTTGAGCTTGACTTTGTTGTAGTTGTTGTGTTTAGATGTTTTGGCTTAGCTTGGCGCGCGCGCGTGTGTGTGTGTGTGTGTGTGTGTGTGTGTGTGTGTGTGTGTGTTGGTTTTTGTTGCTGTTGTTGTTTATTTGTTTATTCTTGTTGTTGCTGTTCTGACGTTATTGTGCTGACAATCAAAGCAGCAGTTCTGAAAGAAATTGATGAAGATAGTCAACGACGACGACGACGAGGACAAAGACAATGAGTGTGGCGAGGTTAGCGATGAGGAATTGACGATAATAATAACGATGATGATGAAAGTCATACATGTTCCAAACACTTACGACAGGTGCTTCAGGTTAGTTCATATAGAAAAGCTGTGTAAAACATACACATCAGCAAAACATACACACGAGCAAGACCAAAAAAACTGTACAGTTTACGTTTGTTCTTTCACTATAAGTTACGATAAGATATTCATATATATTCTTTGTTCTGTTGGAAACAAAATGACACAATTATAACATACTAACGCCTGCATGCAATAACTTGAAGATTAAGTGTGCCAGAAACAACATCTTAAGGCCATAATAATAATAATAATAATAATGAAGCACATTATCACAGCTTCTCTCTCTCTCTCTCTCTCTCTCTCTCACACACACACACACACACACACACACACACACACACACACACACACACACACACACACACACACACACATACACACTTAAAACATTGAAATTAACATTAGCAGCATGTATATGCTACCAATACAGATGCCATTTCTATTTCTGAGACAGGTTAATCTACAAGGAACCACTCTCAGAGACATCAATGCCATTGAACTGTTTCAAACGCTTATCTTTGCGCAATATTTTGCTGACGTTTAAACAAAAACGGTAGAGCTCAGAATGTAACACAATGACGAGGAAACCGCAGCCATCTTCTCCTTGTTGCCTGCATGATTACATTTCTGCTGTAAGGTCGAGTATTTCAGCAACACTGTCAGCTGCTACTGCGCCTTTGCCTTTAATATCCTCTACACAAGCCTGTCTGTGACTCTGTTTTTGAAAGTGTCTAAATGGTGTGACACTAGACACCAGAAAATATCTCAGACGATCTGTGAGCACACAAATCTTTCAAAATTGAGCCTTTAATCATGAATAGTTGAAGTACACATGAGGGGAAGGGCTTGTTCATACGATAGACTAGAATATAAGCATCGTAACTGTAATCACCATCAATGTAGATATTTCACATTTTGCATAATCATATCAAATGGATAATGCTCTAGGCTGAACCCAAACTGGTGTGGACCTTAACAACAAACACATTGTCTTTTTTTTTTTTTAACACCGGAACCTGCTTTTACTAGAAAGTCGGCTTACACCAGCAGTTCCGGTTTCACAATCCACGGCGGTATCTACTCGTCTTTGGTTGTATTTATTAATGATTAATAATTTGGTTTAAACAGATTTATTGCCGTTACTGTGTCTTACAAGCAAAAGTGTCACAGAGCAATAACAAGCAGTTACACTAATAAAGACATTCCTTAAGGTGGAATAAGGAAACGGCGTACGATCATTCATTTCTGATTGTTAAAATTAAAGGCGCCAATTCTAGGAATACGAAGTTTCACATTTATGCCAACTTTCTGTTTTAGGAACAGTGTTTTGTAGAGCTCTGGCATCTGCTGGACGGTCTTACAAAAAAAAAAAAAAAAAAAAACACAACGAAGAGCTGTCACAGCCAAGAGACCTCACAATGAAAACAATGGCCATCTTTTACAAGGAGGTAGTAGTACTAGAGTTTTCATCATCAGATAGGCCAGCAGACTGAAACCTGCTCAGGATCAGTGAAAGCCTGGCTTAGGCTGTAACTTTGGCTGCGTGGAAGTTGTATGATACAAGACACTACCAACACAGCTCAAAACTATTTGTGAGCCAGTACATTGGCCTTTGAACGGCATTTCACACAAAGTTATCTTGTGGTTAAGGTGAGAATGAAACAGTACTTACTTGGGAAGAACCCGCCACCTGCTACTGCAAGAGTGAAAGGAATGTTTTATTTAGGGTTATCAAGTAATTCCTCCTAAACGCTCATAACATTGTTCCATGATTACCAGGCTTAACAGAGGTCAACTTATGTTTTGGAACAGTTGTGCTCCTGCGTGCCCGTACGTTCGAAATAATCTTAATGATTATTAGATACGATATCGCATAAAAATTCCATCACATGTTGTATCTTCGTGTGTATCTGTTTCTTTGTCTATTGGTCTGTCTACCTGTCTGTCTGACCGCAAGCCTGCCTGCCTGCCTGCCTGTCTGTCTGTAATAATAACTTTAGCCTTCCGCCCAGCAGCCGTAGAAGCTGCAATATTTGCCTGAAATCTTACTCAAACACTTACCAGGCCTGTAGTAATGCTGGCTCACCGTATGAAGTACATCGGCTGAGAAAAGAAAAGAAAAACATCTTCAGGTAAACTGTACAGACTACGCGTAGTGTTCCATAAGTAATTTACCGCATACTGCCGAGGTCCATGAGAAAAGTCTGAAATCGACTTACACATTCTTTTTTCAGAGAAAAGAAGAAAGTTCATTTGCCAAAAGTGCTGGATATTTTGATTATACTGAATCACGTGTGCTGCTCATACCATGTGAAATTTCTGTCGGTTTTCATTATGTCCCCAGTACCGTTTTCTTTGTTTTAATTTTGTTTGATTGGTTGTTGTTGTTGTTGTTCGTTTTTGGTGTGTGTGTGTGTGTGTGTGTGTGTGTGTGTGTGTGTGTGTGTGTGTGTGTGTGTTAAATAATAACACATTGTGCTACTGGGTGGTGCGTCACGTGACTGTGTATAATAAGGAAGGTTGACTATTGTTACTTACTGTGTAACACATTGTGCTAATTATAGTGGGTGGTGCGTCACGTGACTGGGTATAATAAGGAAGACTGACTATTGTCACTCACTGTGTAACACATTGTGCTATTTATAGTGGGTAGTGCGTCACGTGACTGGGTATAATGACGAAGGTTGACCATTGTTACTTACTGTGTAACACATTGTTCTATTTATGGTGGGTGGTTGTTTAAATAATCGAATCCTTCGGTCAATTACTCAAGCGAAAAAATCCAAAATGTTGGGTGCCTCCATTACTTACTTACTTACTTATGCCTCTGGCTCCGCTCGGGAACAAAGGGCCACTGCCTCCATTACTACAAAATGTCATTGTGTCCACCCTGCTTCACTTCGGACATCTCAATGTATCTTTGCACCAAATCCTTTAAAACTTTCGAAAAAAAAAAAAAAACTATGTATGTATTCCGTACAGCTATCTTGCTATGTTCACACCCGCAGGACTCCAAGATAGTGTGTCCAATTGACCTTTCGCAACGAAGCTAAGCAGCCAGTTAACATTATCTTGTTTGACAGTAATTACGTTAGAAATATTTGAAGGAAAAAAACACGTCGATAATACTTACGTCCATAGATAGATGGATCATCTGGAAGAGAGGAATCAAAGAGAAACAGCTTTAATCAAAGGGACGTTAATTACATTTCCAACAGTGGTGACAGATCGATCTGAGCTGCTTGGAATGGCAAAAACTTTGATACCGTTAGGACACGTGCAACATTCTAGCCTTTTGGTAATTAGTACAACTTACAGTCCAATACCGGAGTTACGGAAATTTGGTTGGAGGGGGGCGGTGGAGGGTGGGGAGGGGAGGGGGGTTGTTTCGCCACAGTTCAGCGGCACCCTCTTTTTCCCCCTCCTGCACGATCGATGGCCGAAATCCTGTGACGCCAGTGACGTCATGTATACATTAGTAGCCTGAGGCAACGGGCCTTAACTGGCCAACCAAGCATAGTTAATGGCCTAGGCTTCTTCAGGATAAACTTGTCTGGAGCGTCGTCTGTTCGAATCCTTATGTGGTGGATAAGGACGTTAAGCCCCAACCTCCACCCTCTGTCTCTGTCTGTCTCTCTCTCTCTCTCTCTCTCTCTCTCTCTCTCTCTCACACACACACACACACACACACACACACACACACACACACACACATACACACACACACACACACACACACACACACACACACACACACATATTGTATACTCCTTCCAGCTTTGGAAATGTTCAGCCCACAAAATTTGAAAAATAAATGCAATTCTAAATTCCGAAATTTAAAATAGCAGAGCTGACCCTTCGCACCTTTTGTAATGTGTTATGTCCAGTGTGTGAGAGAATGTGTGTGATTCACGTGAGCGTGCGTGTTGGGTTCAGTTCGCGGCGCTTTGAGCCGATTCATGAAATTGGGAAAACCGCCTATACAATACTCATTATTATTATACTCACGTGGAAGCGATTCGTATGGTGGTCGTGTTCGCGAAAGGTCGACGTCAGAATAAATCCTGAGGCCAGAGCCCTGTAAAATATCTTTTATTGATACAAGCGCTCAATCAGGTCAATTTCAAAGTAATGGAAGTAAGTTTTCGACTTAGAAATTGACCTGATTGTGTGCATTTTTTTCGGCTTTAGCGATGCCTTTGTTTCTACTCTCTCTCTCTCTCTCTCTCTCTCTCTCTCTCTCTCTCTCTCTCTCCACACACACACACACACACACACACACACACACACACACACACACACACACACACACACACACACACACACACACACACACACACACGCGCTCGAGCGAGATGCAGAAAAATATCAAAAAGTATACGCTTGACACATTATCACACACGTGAGAAACACACACACTTTAGATAACCAGCAAAACAAGAATATGTGCAGTTTGGATATGCAGTCGATAGATGCGTACGTAAAGTGTTTGAAATACTGTACTTCACGACCGAAACAACAAGAAAGAGAACAGAGAACAAGACACACAAAGGCAGTTAAGGATACTGTGAGCTTTTTGGAACAGACCCCCCCCCCCCCCACACACACACACACAAAAACAAACAAACAAACAAACAAACAAACACCAAAAACAAAACAAAACTAACAAAGAAACAAAAAGGACCAAGTAAATAAACGAAATTAATTAAAAATAGCAAATAAATAAATAAAGGTTAATTTGGATATCTAAATGAATAAATAAACAAATAAATAACAGAAAAAATAAAACGTACAAAAAAGCAAAGAAAAAGCAACAACCAGTAGGAGAAAATACTAAGCAGGGGACTAGAAAGAGGGGGGGAGGGGGAGGATTAAGGCAACGACGTTTGGAATGCCAAAAACCCAGCACCGGAATGACAACCCTAAATCAGTAAATGTACCTCTAAGGTAGACCGGATGCTCTCCTGGCTGAGGGAGAGAGCGAAGGTGGAATCGGCCGGCGTGTTTCCGGCATCGTATTTGCCAACTGCAGCTGCAACCTGTAATACACGGGTGTAATTACTACTACTGCTACTGCAACTACTACTACTACTGCTGCTCCTGCCGCTGCTACTGCTACTACTGCAGGGCTCGTATGTAAAACTCGAGGTTAATTTAACCCACAGCTACGGGCCTAACCCAGACTAGGACAAAAGAAACCTAAACAGAAAATCAAATTTTAAAAAAAGGAAGCGAAGAAAGAAAGACAAAAATCCTTCTATAACCGCACAGGCACCTTGCTGCAATGGACCCGCTTCCTGATTTAAAACAAAAAACATCAGAAATTTAACCCTAGAGCTAGTTCAGTTCGAGGTTAGACTCTCACCCGGGGCGAAACTCCCTAACCGCGATTTTTACATGAGGGCCCTGCTGCTGCTACTACTGCTACTACTACTACTACTACTACTGCTACTACTACTTATTCTACTGCAACTGCTGCTGCTACTACTACTACTACTACTACTACTACTACTACTACTACTACTACTACTACTACTAAAGTATATCATACAGACGCTTTACCCAACTGCTTGGCTCAAAGTGTCGCCAGCTGAACAAAGCTCACGCAGACACATGTGAATCACACGAATTCTCTCACACACCTGACATCCACACATTACAATCACGTGGAGTGAGTGCTCAGCTATTTAGGTTTGGGAATTTAGATTGCAATTATTATTATTATTATCACTTTGCTGAATAGTTCCAAAGCAGACAAGGAGGAAGCCGGAGTACCCTAAGCGAACCCTCGGCGGTCACCCCGAATGAATGGTGCCACAAACGGCAACTAAATCAATCTGTACACCAAGTGGTGGCTAGGGACACTACCTCTATACCAACGCACGGGTTCACAAATTGTATTTATTTTGGTGGCCGGAATCTTTCACACAGCGTCCAAAATTCAACTGCGTTAAATTGTTCGTTTCCTTGTACGTTTAAAAAACTTTATTACCAGCAGGAGGAGATCCGCTTGACCTTGATAGAATTGTCGCTTACCCCCATAACACTTTTCCCGTGTCAGATTCTTACCTCCCCTGGTGTGACGTCATTTCCGCTTTTCACAAGCAGGACACTCTGGTCGACGGCCAGAAGGTGGACAACAGAGTTAGGATCGGCGGTGAGGTACACATCTAGATCTGTGTGCGGCTCAGACTTGTTAGTGCTCATTTCTATTGTCACCTGCACAATGAACAACAGTAGGGTTACCGCAGAACATACTATCTACCACTTTGGGGGCGAGAGTTAGGGATAAAGTTATGTTCGACTCTGTGCGTGCGTGCGTATGTACGTGCGTGCGTGCGTGCGTGTGTGTGTGTGTGTGTGTGTGTGTGTGTGTGTGTGTGTGTGTGTTCGTGTGTGTTTGGGGGGTGGGTGTGGGGTTGGGGGGTACCTCGTTGTTGAAGACACCCTCAACGTTGAAGGCGATCGCATCCGGCACAATCTCACCATCCGAACGCACATAGTACGCCATCACGTGGGCCGTCGGTGCCATCATCGGGGTCAAGGGGATGTCGAAGGTCATCACGTGCTGACCTTGGGTATCGACGACCTTGGATTCGCACACGAGCCCTCTGGACAAGACCTGGATCCGAACGAACGTGTATTGTACTCGTGTATGTGATGTTTCTATGTGTCACGAAACGCATCCAAACTGTACAAATAAGCGTGCACATTTGTGGGACATCACTATGCACACACCTGGCCACTCGTGAATAGGCTACTACCATTGTCGTTTAAATGTATTTATCTTGTCGCTCCTCTCCAATTGAAATAATTTTATCTTTAAACGTCTTTTTCCCAGACGCGAAATAGAGAAACGCACTACCGCGGAGGAAGAACCTGTTGGGGGGGGGGGGACTGGCTTCATTCTGAGAGTGGGTAGCGACCAGGGGAAAGCAAGTTATTGCCACCACGCCCTCTCCCGGGCTCCAGCCTGTCCGCAGCTACTGGTCGCCGCCGCTCTGCGGGACGCCGCGGGACCTAGGCTGAGATGTTACGTAATGGCATGACGCGGGCCAAAGGACAAGGCGGGAAACAAGGGGAAGGTAACGCTAGCGCTCACCTCCCCCTGAACTGAAAATATGATCCACTCCGCCCATTAAAGTGAGTTTTCTTTATGACTCTCGATATTGTTATCTATTAATATCTTTTTTGAAAATTCTTCTTTTTGGCATTTTACATAAGACATACAATTACACACAATACACAATCATATGGCATACATAGATAACAACAGTTACACTACATGCACACGTGACATATACATACTTTACAACACGCCCGCGCGCGCGCGCGCGCACACACACACACACACACACACACACACACACACACACACACACACACACACACACACACACACACACCTATATTCATTCACTCGCACATATACCCCCCATCCCCCCCCCCCACACACACACACATACAGCTTTGAAAGCTATCAGCTCTATGAACAAAACTGGTACAAAGCATTGCCATGTTTGACACCAGACACCAGTCATATAGAAAGTCAGTTCTTCAACTGAGAAGTCCTTGGTATTGAAACCAAATTCTAAAAAAAAACTTTGCTTACTGACCAGAAATACCATGTTTATCCCTTTCCAGTTTATAACACTGCTTGACCATTAACTGTTTTTGTTTGTTTGTTTGTTTGGTTTTTTTTTAATGAAAGTTGTATCGACCATTTTGAAAAGGTGAAAGACGCTTTTATGTACAGAATAATTGAATGAGAATACATTATGATGTTTCATCTCTTTCGGGTGATCATTACTTATTGTTGACATCCTACCTGGTACCACAGTTTGCCCATGGACTCCGTGGCCTTCGCTTCCAAGCGAGCTGTTTGTCGACTCTAGGCAAAAAAAAAAAAGAGAAATCGTCGTTCACACGGAAAAATTGCGGAAGTCGATTTTCCTCACTTTTCAGGAGAAGCAAAAAACTGATTTATTTGAGTATTTATCATCATATCAAAAAGAAATTTTACTGGACGATTCATAATCGTTTCTTCTATTTGGTTAGTAAAGTTTAGTTATCATAGTGAATTGCATTTTGAAGAAAAATAGTAATTTAAGCGACTTTGGCAATTTTTTGTGTACGAGTTCCAACCAAAATACCGACTTACGCAATTTTGCAGGTGATTTACGCAGTTTTACCAAAAATATAAAGCGTGGTCGATTTCGGCAATTTTTCACTGGCAACTACGCAATTTTTTTCCAAACTAAAATCACAACAAAATGCTCGGCAATTTTTCACTGGCGGTTACGCAATTTTCTCCAAACTAAAATCACAACAAAGTCTTCGGCAATTTTTCACTGGCAATTACGCAGTTTTCTCCAAACTAAAATCACAACAAAGTCTTCGGCAATATTTCACTGGCAGTTACCCAGTTTTCTCCAAACTAAAATCACAACAAAATCTTCGGCAATTTTTCACTGACATTTACGCAATTTTCTCCAAACTAAAATCACAACAAAATCTTCGGCAATTTTTCTCCTGCCAGTGACGCAATTCTGTCAATACCCAAATCACCACAAATCCGTGTGTCGACTTCAACATCAAATTTTCAATAGAAAGCAAAAACAGTGTTACTGCTTTGACCAATCTAATCAATCATTTTTTCCACACAAGCAAGTTCTTTGTACTGGATATTCTCAGATCGAGAGCTGAAGGATAATTATATCGAAGAAGAATAAAAAGTCCACTGTGTTTTGTCAGAATTATAAGGTCGTAAACCTATCGCAACTCCGTATTTTGATGTAGAAGTGATCATCAGAAATCCGCATGCGCAGTCGATTTCGGAAGTTTTTTCAACTGCTGGTACGTTTTGTTAGATTGTTTCTGAACTTTATGGGATGGGGCAGATTTCGCTGCGCGCAGGCGCAAGTTTCAGTGATAAAAATCAATGTTATGACGTTTCTACAGACAATACGTACCGTCAGCAGAGTGACGTAACGAAATCTGCGTCATAGACACCTTACGTGCACACTATGCTACTGCGCTCTTTTGGGCGGGAGTTGTGTGTGTGTGTGTGTGTGTGTGTGTGTGTGTGTGTGTGTGTGTGTGTGTGTGTGTGTGTGTGTGTGTGTACAGATGTAATGATGGTTATGGCCTAAACCACCCCGTGAAATGGCTTTTTACTTCGATGAAATGGGCAATCATAATTATGCTCCTGACACTTTTTCTCCTGCCGCATTTTTAGAAGAGTTATCGGCTATTTATAGAAACTGGTCTGAAACGTGTTCGTACGAAAAACAACAACAACAACAACAAAACGTTCAAATGGCTTCATTTTCGAGAATTTGTAAGTTCATCCAGTTATACTGAACGGGTTTGCAGCACAGCTCTGTAGCTCTGGCAGATTTTGCATAAAAAGAAATTCTGAGGTGGGGGTGGTTTGCGTACAAGGCTGAATATCTGTGACTCGAAAAGACTCCATAAAATTACCCATCATCCAGGCATTGGATCTAAAAGACATCTGATTCATCGCATCAGTACACTCAAAGACTCTTGATCCGCTACGCTCTAAATTATAACGTCCTAGTCTCTCTCCATGCGTTAGTCCCTTGTTGCCTTCGCCTTTATATTATCCTCCTGAAACACTGTACGCAGTGAAAAAAATCACGACTTTCAGAGATCTCCCCAATAAGCTTATCAGTTGTTCAGGCTACAGCAAAGACAGTAAAACATCAGATCTATCGTCTTTGGCTGCAATTACATGCTTCAGAATTATTGCATCATTGATTATATGTGCACCGTCCATGCATACCAGTGTTAAATTGTTGTGAGGTCGTCTGGATTAACACGAACTTTTCTTGCTTCAAATCATTAATTTTGTGCTTAGTCTGTCATTAGGCTTTAAAAATAGCTGCCAGAAGAATGGAAAGTATCTCCTCAGTCTGTCGCTGACTTACAAAAGACATGCTCAAGAATGGTTACGCTCAAAAACAAAGTATACAATGTCAGCTCTGATTCCAAGGCCTTTGATGTCAGCACACGCAGTTCGAGTCCATGCAGATCTGGGACAAGCGTATACAAGTAGGTCAGCTCAAGCCTACATCCAGTCATAAGATCGCGCAACCTAGCTGTCGCGGGAAAAACCGGCAAGCAGAAATACGGTTTTCCGAATGAGATTTTTTTGCAAACATTACTGGGTAGCGTTCACAGCGTGTAGACAGAGTAAGTTACACGCTTCTCAGTCCAGTATGGGGAATAATACAGTGACACGGTAACTTCCAGATCTAGCCTGCCCGAAAACATGAAAAACAGGACTGACACAAAAATTGAATCTCTTGATTTTTTTTTCTTCCATCTGGGGAAAAAAAATTCAAGCGTAAAGTCGTTACCATTTTGATTTCGTGTTTCTGTGAAACTATTGGACGAAAAAGATATTAGCATTCCCCCAGAAGATGTGCGTAGTTACGCCATCACAAACAATTCAGCTGGAAAATCCGGCCGGTACCTAGTCTAGCTTCGACTCATTCAAAATAATCATTTGAATGTCATGCAGCCGGCAGTACATTCACACACACACACACACACACACACACACACACACACACACACACACACACACACACACACACACACACACACACACACACACACACACACACACTTACTTACGCAATTTTTCACAAGTACTGAAAACGATAAAGACTTCCGCAATTTTTCAACGACATACGCAACTTTCCCGTGCAAATTTATCTATGAAGACTTCGGCATTTTTCCTGCGATCGACTTACGCAACTTTTCCATTGTAATTCTTTCATTTAGACTTACGCACTTTTCCAGGAGAAGACATCCGCAGTTTTACCGTGTAAAATTGTTGTGTATAATTTCCGCAAATTTGCAAATTTTCAAACGCTGTTTTGACCCATTTCCGAGCTTCAAACGTAAAAACGGACCTCACCAATCGATCCGCGACCCCAAAATTAGGTCAGTAGGATATAAATCTCAAAATCGTCCAAAATCGACTTCCGCAATTTTTCAGTGTGAACGACGATATTATAAATAACATAAATAAATAAACATAAATTATTATTTTCATCAATTGTTCTTTTCCTTCGGTCTCTACGTATGTTTGTGTTTATAGTTGAGCGTACGCACGCATATGTATGTATGTATGTATGTATGTATGTATGTATGTATGTATGTATGTATGTATGTATATATGAGTACGCGTGTGCATATGGGTATGCGATGTGTGTGTGTGTGTGTGTGTGTGTGTGTGTGTGTGTGTGTGTGTGTGTGTGTGTGTGTGTGTGTGTGTGTGTGTGTGTGTGTGTGTGTGTGTGTGTGTGTGTGTGTGTGTGTGTGTGTGCAAATTTGAAAAAGTGAAAAATTGGATAATTATTGGGTGACGCTGCTCCGCGGCGACGCGCTTCCCCAGCAAAATTGAAAAATAAGAAAGGTTTTGTGTGGCGGTGCACCGCGGAGACGCGCTTCCCCCTGGGGGAAGCAGCCCGACTTTCCCGGCAGGCATAATACAGTGCTAAAAACAGCTTACAGTTAAATCCTGACCAAGCAGTGAAAGCTGGAGATAGGTGTTGCTGGAGGAAAACATCTTGGAAATTGACTTGTAGTCAGTGACACCCTTGTAGTCCACCTAGAACAACATAAAAATATAAAAAAATTCGGGTAAGTCAGAAACAGTAGAAAAGAGAAGGGTCCAGAAACTATACCAAGAATACAATATAAACATTGATATACACAATTATTATTATTATTATTATTATTATTATTATAATAAAGTGTTGATGATCAAACTCCAAAACGTACAAGTTATACGTGCGTGAATATATCCAAGACTTTTTCGTGCATATGCACTTAGACTAAAACTGTTTGAATTAGGGAGGATTCGTGTTTGAAAGCATAAAATCAATATATCTTCTGTAAAGAAAAATCTGCCGAACTCATTCAGATTCGATGATCTCTCTCTCTCTCTCTCTCTCTCTCTCTCTCTCTCTCTCTCTCTCTCTCTCTCTCGGGGAGCCGGGGTGGTCGAAAGGTAGAGCGTTGGACTTCTAATGCTCGGCTCGTGAGTTCGATCCCGGCTGGGGCCAAATATTTGTGCTGGTTTTTTCATCGTTGCCCCGTCTTTGATATCACCCTATGTGGTGGAAAAGGATGTTAAACCCCCAAAACACCCCCCTCTCTCTCTCTCTCTCTCTCTCTCTCTCTCTCTCTCTGATGGGGAGCCAGGATAGAAGAATGGTAGAGCGTTGGACTCTAAATGATCGGGTTGTGAATTGAATCCCGGCTGGAGTCAAATATTTGCGCTGGCCTTTTTCTTGTTGCCTCGCCTTTGATATCATCCACATGTGCTGGATAAAGACGTTAAAGCTCAAATCTCTAACCCCCCCCCCCCCTCCTCCCCCCCCCCCCCCCCAGCTCCAGCTCTCTCTCTCTCTCTCTCGGGCCGCAGGCCTAATCAATGAAGTTCTCTCTCTCTCTCCCCCCTCTCTCTCTCTCTCTCTCTCTCTGTGTACACCTGATAACACACTTTCCTACCTATTCAACAAGGTCGAAATATGGACAGAAGGTGGTTTCTCAGCAGGGTTAGAATATTCCTTTTCCAGGGTAGTTCAACTGATGTAAGGAGATGAAAAGGCGAGAGAGACAGAGGAGAGTGAGACAGAGGGGAGCGTTCGCTTCGACCTGAATTTTGAGGGGGAAAAATGTGAGAGAAAAAAAAAGGTGTCCTCTCTCTCTCTCTCTCTCTCTCTCTGTTCGTGCGTGTGCTGGGGGGCTTGGGGTCGGTATCACAAAATTATTAATTCCCATACCGTCACATCAAGACTGGTAGCGTTGGCGGGTATCGACAAGTCAATTTTGACCACTCCGTTTGGAGGGACGTCTACGTCTTGTATGGGCAGCGCGTAGGTTCCAGCGAAAGTGCCGGTACTGTAGAGGAAGCTGTTGTCGGACGGAATGCTGTAGTGTGCGGTGGTGACCATAGTCAAAGTCGTGCTGCTCGTGGGAACTGGCGAATCGTCCTGCATGGAAACCTGAGCCTGCACGTGCAAGACGTTAGACACTTAGAACAGCCCCGAAATGAGCAAAGAAAAAAACATGCATACAAAGAAATTAACAAACCAAACCTAATACTACAACCCTCTTCAGGCATATGTGTCGCTACACGCCGCTTAGGGCCGCTGCTACACGTTGCCAGGATCGGCACTTGCAGGGCTGGAAACGCTGGAAACCCTAATTAAATCGCTGGCGGGCAGCTGGCATATCCCCCTTGCCGGTGCCGGCGCGGCAATAGAAAGCCGTCCTATTTTGCCTGGCAGCCAGCTAGCCGCAGGTAGCCCCGTACAGCCAACTGACCAATCACTGCCCAAACCTTGCAACACCGCAGGCTGCGTGTGCGGCAAAACCTCTGCCCGCCAGCAACCAGGCCGAGTACGGCAACATGCTGACTGGCAGTCGTGTAGCCGTACGCTTCCAGACTCCGGGACATTCAACATACGACTCCATGCACGATATTACAAACCTTCACGAAAAAAAAAAAAAAACAACCCACAAAGCATATTTTCAGTTGGCAGAAAGCGGCACATTCTTCATTCTGAACATGTTTTACAAAAACATATAATTATTGAAATAAGCTAGTAAAACAATCTGCGTGTTTCTCAAAAACGGACTACAGTCGATAACACGCTGCAAACAAGTCCGGGCATAAACACCAACATACACAGTGATGATGATGATGATGATGATGATGAAACTCCATGCTTAGTATGCTCGTAGCGCACGGGGGGGGGGGGGGGGGGCGTGGGGGGGGGGGGGAGTGGGAGGGATAAGTAAAACTGGAAAAATGGAGAAACGGGCGGGGGAGGGGGGGGGGAGGGGGCAGGGAGGGTGTCTGCGTCAGAATTTTGAGAAATGATGGGTCTTAAGGTGACTCGCAAAAGGCTCACTCGGTGGAGGTGCTGGATGTTTAATATGGCAGAAGGGCGTTCCACGGAGCAGGGGCAGAACACTTGAAGGAGCGAGCTCCAAAGCGCTTCTTCTTGGCGGTGTTGTCATGAAACCCAGGGATGGACAAGAGGGACTGAGACGTGGAACGAGGAGTGCGCGATGGAGTATATGAAGGCATGAGCTCAGAGTTATCTACTCACAAACACACTGTAGGGAAGTCCTGGTTTGAACACACTAGGGGTGTTGTCCAGAATGCGCACTTTGTAGGGCGTGGAGCGGAATGTGACCACAGTCGATCCTTCCAACCTCACGTCTGTCAGTTCTTCTTTCACGAATGCTGTCACCTGTTTTAAAAAATCGTCATGCCTAGAAAACTCCATATAATGCCTAAAGCCCCCGGATTAACTCTCAACAGTCCTTGCCTTCCAGGGTACTTTTTATTGTCTTCGGCTACTTTTCTTCGAGTCACCTACATGTATTGTATTATTTGCCAATCCAGTCATGTTGCATTATATCAATCAGCTCAGAAATGAATGCACCTTCATATGATGCGTAAATTTTGGCATACTTCTGCTTGAGGTAAGCATAGCGACCTTTGACTTTGTTGCTAAAAATAGATGCTTCCAGACAAAACACAAAAAAAACTCAGAGAACAAAAATTCCATGATATGAGGGTGGGTGGGTGTTTGGGGATTTAACGCCATTTTCCACCACAATCGGGTGATATCAAAGACGGGGCAACGATGAAAAAGCCAGCACAAATATTTGGCCCCAGCCTGGGTACGAACTCAAGATCCGAGAACTGGAAGTCCAACGTTCTACCATCGGCCACCCCGGCTCCCCTCCATGATATGAAGTTATTCATGCTAAACTGTAATTTTCCATAAAATACAATCTGCTTTGCAGATTTTTTTCTCCAAATTTGGGCCTTTACCGTACGAGCCGAGTGAAAACACCCAGGACTTTAGGTTTTTGCTCATGACTCTGACATTTTGCAAACGTGGTTTGAGACTTCAGGAATTCCTCGAGGAGAGCTAGAACTACCGTGCAACCTATAATCAGTATCATGAGAAACAATGCAATAAACGTTGTCCAAAGTCGAGTACATGAGTCACTCCTATCTGAGCGCCATGACTACACATAGACGCATGCGAATAATGGCGGTCTGACTTTGAGTTTTGCTTATTTTTGTGTTTGTGAAAACATTTATACTCTCTTTTACGCTGCTCTTGATTTCTTGATTATCTACTCTTTATCTCTGCAATATATTTGGGTTACAGAGTAGTTTGTAAAAACATACAAGTGGTTGGCGATTTTTTGGCATTTCCCTCTGAAAGCTATACTGGGTCCCTGGCACCCAACGACGTACGAATCGAAAGTTTCAGAGCTTGATACGGTAAAGAGTAAATGACCAGCATCTTTCTCAGATTTGTCTCATATTCTTTTCTAACACGCTTGCAGTCTTTTTCGTTCTCTGTCTGTGTCGTACAGGCATGTGTTATTCAGACATCTTACCTTGATTTGTGATCCACTGTAGACACTGGCTACCCTGCTGATGTCTGTTTTTGGTACACTGAACTTGGCCTCTCCGTCAATCTAGTAAAAGAGACATTTGCACTTACAAACGAAGGACAGTATCAGCAGAAATAACGATAAAAAAGAGAGAAAAAAGTCAGTGCGTAGGCCGCTACGTCCTAGAGTACACGACGTCTACACACCCCACCCCCCAACTTCCGTCGCCCTAAGCGAGCGGTTATCTGAAATGGTCACAACCGTCAAGGTAAGTGCCAAAAAATGTTGCGATCCTTCTGTTGCTTCTTGTGGCGGGAAGGGGTAGGGGGAGAGGAGCGACACATGGAACACAAGGCTGCATCTTACACACAATAGTTTTAATCTCACTGTGAGAACGACAAGAACACATTCTTATCATCCATAGCGGCCTCTTTTTTCGCTAAAGCTCACGGTTGATTTGCGTCTTGGATCAAAATACTCGTGGTATCCCACAGCTTCATAGGAAATAACTGCTAAATAAGTAAACAAAATGTGTTTTGATCTTTGAAGAGTTTTTCCCCCTGAAGAATGCAGTTCACGAGATATGCCCTCGAAGCAGACAAAATTGACAAAGTAAGAAATTATATATCTAGCCTTTGCCGTACGTCGCCTGAAAACTTGCTCGCCGTACGTCGTGGGTGCAAACATATCCATGCTTTTTAAGAAGGGGAAAAGTATGATTATACAATGTTTTTCTTGTTTAGTTGTTTGTTTACCAACAAAATCAAACATGTTTTGGTATGCATCTCCCCAGCACCTTTATTAGCACAGTGACGATGTTTCGTGGATCTAGCATGAACATTGTCTGACCTTGCACGTTTGAACGAACGTGTGGGTGCAATTGTACCCACGACGTACGGCGAAGGCTAGTGTCATCGGGTAAGAAGGCCTTGGCACCATGAACCTCAGAAGCACATAGGCCGTTTTAGCATTTGACGGTAGATGCGATTTTAATTATGTACTCCTTTGACTGTTACGTACGTCAAAGGACAGTTCCATATGTCGAGGTTCATTCCCGCAGGAGTCTAGGCCCTGGTTACGGGATACATGAAGCTCCACCTTGCCCTTCACTGGCTGACCGAATGTGTACCTAGTGTCACAGGCAGAAATTATAGAGAATAATAATGAACACATTGATATAGGCGTTTTTTTGCAATTACCTGGCCGCGAACTGAACCAAACAGAACCCAACGCGCACACATTCTCTTACACACAGAAGACAGCAAGACATTACTACACATGACGCGAAGGGTCAGCTCAGCTATTTTACTGTCAAAATTTAGAATTACAGTGTGTGTGTGTGTGTGTGTGTGTGTGTGTGTGTGTGTGTGTGTGTGTGTGTGTGTGTGTGTGTGTGTGTGTGTGTGTGTGTGTGCTGAACAAGGGGAGTACCCGGAGAGAAGCCCCGGCTCGAACCACAAGGAGGTATTCACAGCTTTACGTTGAAGCCAGTACAAAGAGGAAGACACACAAACAGAAACATGGATACCCCAGTCTTGAGAGTAAGACGCCTCCCACTTTTACCACCTAGATGACCAGCGCACGCGAGGAGGCCATAGACTGTACCTGGAGCATACCACCCATCCAGTCCTCGACAGCTTCTTCTTCCGTCGAGAGCCTGGAATAAACTTCCGACAAGCACCACCTCGGCTTCCTCACTTGGGTCCCACCGGGCGAGACCATGCTGCAGGCTCCTCAAACCTGCAGCCAACCCCGCCACCCCCCTCCCCCGCTCCTCTCAAATGTACGTAGTTTTAA
>JACVVK020000607.1:242500-252500 GCA_018292915.2 Batillaria attramentaria
CAAAACCGTATTCGACGAAAAGCGTTTACAACGTTTGCATGTAGTAAGGATTTTGTTGTTGTTGTTGTTGTTGTTGTGGTAGTGGTGGTGGTGGTGGTGGTGGTGGTTGTTTGTTGTTCTTGTTGCTGCTGTTTATTGCTGTTGTTGTTGTCGTCGTCGTCGTCGTTTCTGTTGTTGTTGTAGTCGCTGTTTGTTGTTCTTGTTTCGTCGTTGTTGCTTCTGTTGTTGTCGTCTCGTCGTCTTCGGTGTATTTGCCTCTGTTATTGTTGGTGGTGGTGATGGTGGTTTTGTTGTTTGTTTTTGTTTTCCATAGTCTAAGGCAAATATTTTTCAGTTTGGACAAACTATTTACCCTCACCCGCCATTATGATCTTTCTTTTCGATCATCCTATATCCGCACTCCCCATCTACATGTATCATCCATTCGGTGGAACATCTGACATATGATATTATACAGATAAGTGAGACATATCCAGCACGAGCGTGCTTTTGATGCAAAAGCTACGTTTGGATCACGCCAGCGCATCCGGATGTAGAAAATATTGCTGATGTTATCGGGTGCTATTGCCTGTATTGAAAAATGTGTTTGCAAAGACACATTTACTACGACTTTGCTGTATGTTATTCACTCTGGTGCAAGCGATTGGTGTGTTTCGTTTTTCGCTTGAACTCTCCTTGTCAGTTTGGGAGATTTTTTTTAATTGTTTTTCTACGCCAGTATTCTATAGCCTTAAAGGTCGTAATTAAAGTTTCGCATTCCGTTTCTTCGAGGGTTCTCTTCCTCCCTATCTGTCAGCCTCACTCTGTAAATATCAACCGTCGCACACCCTGCGTTCCGCTAGCGTAAAACTTCTCAAAATTCCGAAGCGTAACATTAAAACTGCCGAAGAGCGCTCTTCGGCTTCTTAGCTCAGACTGTCTGGAACTCCTTGCCAATCGAACTCCGCCCCTCACTGCCCCTGCTGAAATCCCATCTGAAGGCCTTTCTCTTCCGTCAAGCCTTTGATAGTTAAACCTCTGTTGAGTCTGTCTGTGTGTACCATGAGTCGTTGCACTGCCAAATTGTGTGTAAGAGGGGCTGTGAATAGTGTGTGTGTGTGTGTGTGTGTGTGTGTGTGTGTGTGTGTGTGTGTGTGTGTGTGTGTGTGTGTGTGTGTGTGTGTGTGTGTGTGCTTAAAGCGCAGCGAGTCCTTGGAATTTGGAGAGCATCGCTCTATTACAAAATAGATATTATTGTTTATTATTAATTGTAAGATTTGTGGGCTCACAGATCGTTCTGAGTTGTTTTTTGGTAATGTGCAGCAACACACCACTATAACAATTACAACCACAGACAGTCTGCCTTCAGCAGTTTGAAGCAAAAACGCTGTAGTCGTTGACAGTGTGGTGACTACACTCGACCTTTTAGATCACTGAGCTCGAATAGCCGACGAAGGAAACATGGCAGCCGTCGTTTCGGAAACCTGAGTTTTCCTCTCTTGTGTGGCCATCAAACATCATAATAATAATAATGAGTATTGTATAGGCGCTTTACCCAATTTCATGAATCGGCTCAAAGCGCCGCGAACTGAACCCAACACACACGCTCACGTGAATCACACGCATTCTCTGAACGTCTGAACATTTCCAATGCATCAGTGTGTTGCATGCAGAGCTCTACTTTTCTCTAAGATTTTGAGCACGCAGGCGTAGTCATGGGAACAACTGTTTCAAAACAGAGGTCTCTATAAAAAAAAAAAAAAAAAAACCTAATGGGAGCAATAGCGACTTTATTGTCCTTTGAAATATGAACGCCACACTCTCAGCGTGCAGGCTAAGTGAGGGTACACATAATCGTTTCTGATATCATAGTCCGCTTCCTCCACCCACCCACCTTTCCCCCCCCCCCCCCACCCCGTCATCTATTGGTATCAAGGACACACACCGAACTTAGTTTCCTTTAAGATATGCTGTGTGGTGTGCATGATATGGATCGCGGTCAGTGCATTGATGACCTTCTCTGAGATATTATCTAAACGAAGTTCTTTCTCGAGCGCTCAGGGCGCTTTCTGTGGACAGGAAAATAATACTCTTGAACTTACCGGAAGGTTCAGCATGCCAGGTTGCCCTGCAGATAAAGAAAATGAAACGTGAGATTCGGTACTGTAGCAATGTAGTCACTGTGTGTGTGTGTGTGTGTGTGTGTGTGTGTGTGTGTGTGTGTGTGTGTGTGTGTGTGTGTGTGTGTGTGTGTGTGTGTGTGTGTGTGTCTCCTAAAATGCGTATGTGAAAATCGGCACTTGTTGGAACTGAAACATGGTGCAGAGAGAGAGAGAGAGACAGACAGACAGACAGACAGACAGACGGGCAGGCAGGCAGGCAGGCTGTCAGGCAGGCATACAGAGAGACACACATACAGACAAGCAAACAGAACAAGAGAACAAATATTACCGCTCAAAAACTTTCCAAACCTTTCTGGAAGGTGCGGTGTGTTGTGACAACTTCCTTATAGACGTAGTGACTCACTCCATTCAGGTTCTCAAACACACGCTGATATATCGTTGCCTTTATGTCAAGAGGTCGGTCGAGAAAAGACTCGAAACCTATGCTGAAGTTAAACCCCGGAGTAGCATGCCATGGCGCAGTGATGAGATACGACCCGCTACAGACGAAATAGACATAATACCAGTACATTTTAGAAGCAACAACGAACTGCGTTTCGTTCCTTTTCGTTCAGGCTTTGTCGCTGTAAATGGTCTAAAAGTTCGTAGTCTATCAACTAAAGACTTAGAAGTGGTTAAAATGGTATTATTCTCATTGTGTTGAACTCCCGCCAACCTATTGTCATTACAAAAGTTACTTCGTTCCGCCCGTAGAACAAAAACGAAAACGAAATCAAATTCGTTGGTGAGTCTAAAGTGTACAGTTCACTATTGATTTGTCGTTGTTGTCGTTGTTTGATGTTGGTCGTTGGTGTCTGTCGTCGGTCGTTGGTGTCGTTAACGCTGTTGGTTTCGTTGGTGTCGTGCGTTGTCGTCTTTTTGTTGTTTGTCGTCGCTGATGGGTTGTTGGTGTCGGTCGTCGGTGAAGGTCGTTGTTGTCAATCATTGCTGGGAGACACTGATGTCGGTCGTTGATGTCGGTAGTTGGTGTCGGTCGCTTGTATCGGTCGTTGGTGTCAGTCGTTGGTGTCGATGTCGTGACCATCTCTGTAGTTGTTTTGTTCTTTCTTTGTCTTCTTCTTTGTGTTTTGCTCTTGTTCTTTCTTTCTTTCTTTCTTTATTCCTTCCCTGGCTAGAGCCAAATATATGTGCTGGCCGTTTTCTCTTTGCCCCGTCTTTGATATCACCCTTACGTGGTGAAAAAGGACGTTAAATTCACAAACACCTACACCACCCTATTCCTATCCTCATTCTTGTACGAAGCATCTTTTCGTTAATTTTCCAAAGGGCATAGATTTCTTTAGTAATTTGGATGATTATGTTGATAACAGGAGCAACAGAGATAATATCCGTAATATCAGAAATAGCAGATAAGGGAGACTGGAAATCCCGGGGAATCATCGCGGCAGCCTCGCTACGCATGCGCGTCTGATTTTTGCAAGTTCGCTTGTTGAACTCCATTTTCCCATCGAGACATTCCTGCATTCACTTTAATTGGTTATGCTTTCCAAATTCTTGTGCAGCTTTCAAACAAAAAGTTGTTTTGTCTTTCTTTCTTTTTTTCTTGTTTCTTTTTTGCGCTGATCCTGGTCACGTTCGCCTGCAGCGACGACACCAAGACGGATAACATAACCTCTATCCCCCCCCCCCCTCCACTGTCTCCAGCCTAATGTAGCATACACAGCACAGGTCGACACCTTACCTCAGATCAGTGCTTCTAGTTTGACGAGTGCGGATCAAGTCAGTAGGAGTGGTACTGGGGGAGGAGGTCGTGTAGGGGTTTGGAGGTAAGTAGGTCAGGCCATGTTCAGGAAGAAGGGTGGAAGTGGATGGTCCAGTCAGAGCAAAGACCGCTCCTACTAGCGCCAGAAGCCGTGTCCTGGACATTCTGGAAACGAGAAAATGATGACAATAAAATGTCTCTCAACGCCTGAACACAGCTTTAGATAGAACATTTCGTATCGCGCACGATTATCCCACGTTTTTTTTGTTTGTTTTTTTTTTTGGGGGGGGGTTGTTGTTTTTTTGTTTTTTTTTTGCTGCCACAACTCTTTGCCGGCTCCAGTGGTGTTCCTCCCTGGTAATGGGTGGAATCCACGGAGGGCTCGGAAGTGGGGGCATTTTTTATTATGCATGTTGATGGAGATGAGGATGATGGTAAGATGGTGCCATGGAGGTCCGTGTGGTTTGGGACTGCGGGACAGGGCCGCATTCCACGCATCCTGTCATAAATATCCCGGCATTAACCAGGCCCGGGAACTACGGCACCTGCAGGCAAAAGTAACGGTTCTTTAACGGCTCTTTCGCAATGGAGGACGCTGTTTCGTCCAAACCTAACGAGTATCTTTTGCAATAGTAGGCGTGGGCAACTTTTGGTAAATAATTCTTTAAATTCATTAAACGTAAATGTAAATTTTGTCAGAGGAAAGACAGCTGCTACTAGCGCCAGATGCCATGTTCTGGACATTCTGGAAAAAAAACAAACAAACGTAAAACGTTGATGACAACGAACAGGCACTCAACACCTGAGCACAGCTTCAGATAGCACATTTCCGCGCACAGGTATTCCACGTTTTGACCCTTCCTTCGGTTTTCGTCTGGCAAGAGTAACGGTTCCTTAACGGTTCTTTTGCAAGGGAGGACGCTCTTTCGTCCAAACCTAATGATTATCTTTTGCAATAGTCGGCGGGGGCACACTTTGGTAAATAATTCTTTAAATTCAAAAAGTAAATGTAATTTTTTTCCATCGATATTAAATGTATGGCCATAATAATATAAAATAACAGTTTCTATTTTTTGTGCTACTTTTTTGTTGTTATTGTTGAGTTGTGATGTTTGTGTGTTTGTTTTGCTTGCTTGTATGTATGCAAGTTAGCTTTGTTTGTTTGTGTTCATTTTATTCTTGATTTCTTTCTTTCTCTCGTACACACTTCGTCTAAACGAACCAATCACTTGTAGTGCACGTCCTCAGCTGACGAATTCTCAAATGTTGTTTTCTTCCTTGAGTTAACAAAAGTTAAAGTTTGAAGCAGGCTATGTGAAGCGTAAAGTAAATGACACGAACAGACATTTGCTCACCTTCAGTCTCGTGTTTACTGGGGACAAGTAAAGCCCCGAGAACAAAATTCTCAAGGCAACAGACCACGGGCAAATGCCAACCGGGTATTTAAGTACGTTCCGCCTTACCCACTGGAAATCTATAATCCCAGTTCTGCAGCCTCATCTATCCGTTTCTGTAAAGCTACTTACTTATTCCGCCTACAGATTGAATAGATTAAGACTAACACCTGTTAGGCTACATCAGATACGAAACACAGACAGAAAATGGAGAGAATGTCCGTGGTTGGTTTTTTTTTTTTTTTTTTTTTGGGGGGGGGGGGATAATGTGATGTCGCAATACTTTGCATAGATAACGCGCTTGTGGGAGTGTCTGGGTGCTACAGGGTCAAACGGTGTGTGTTTATTATGGACAATGTGTAACGTCATGAACTCTGTTGGAGATTTTCGGTAAGTCAGTCTAGTTCTTACAGAGTGTGTGGATGTACCGTGTTTTGTGCTGTTTACATGAAATCATACGAGTTTTAAACACAACGTTGTCTGTTGTTGCGATCAGAGTTTCGTACTTGAATTCATTTTGCAGACTGTTCCTCCGCATCCAAACCATCTTTGCTACCACTTCATCATCCTTATTCATCTTTTAATATGGATTTTAATCATTGTCATTGTTGCTGTCATTGTTGCTGTCATCTTCATCACTCTTCCTTCTCTTATCCGGTCCTCCTCCTCCTCCTCCTCCCCATCATCGTCATCATTACAAATTACATATAACTTTATTGTCCATAAAAGGAAATGTGTCTTCGGTTTCACCGACATGTAATATTATCATAATTGTTGTTGCTGTTGCTGTTGTTACTGTGGTTGTTGTTCTACTTCTTCTCCTTCTTCACGCCGAGCTTTCCCTCGTCACATTCTTTTTATTTCAAAGCAGCAACATCCGCCAAGAGCCCTTACAATCAAGAAGGGGCATCACAGATGCATGCTTCATATCATACAAACGCTAAAATCACAATTTCTGCAAACATGTGTCTACAGACAAACAAACATTCGAATCCCACCATAGTAAGTCTGACTTCATCACAGAACTGTTCTTGCTTGCTCTTCCAATCAAGAACGGGCATCACAGATGCATACTTTACATCATACAATCACAATATCTTCAAGCATTTGTCTGTAGACAAGCCAATATTCAAATACCCCCCCCCCCCCAACCCTGAAACTTTAGAGGCTTAGTACTTTGCTGAGGTGCACCTACCTGATCTGAAATACCGTACGCCGGCCAGTCTAGCGACAGCGCACGTCAGCACAAACAGTCAAGTCGAATGATGTAGTTCCTCCGCCTACCTGTGTGGGAAGTAACAGCTGGTGTTGTTCGGCGCAGTCATCAAAATCCGGGGTTTTATCTGACCCGGATGACTGACCTGGTCGCTCCCCACAGCACGTCTGACTTCATAAGAGAACTGCTCTTCGTCTTATCTGTTCTATTCCACGTACGCCTGCAACATGGAAGGGTAAAAATTTTGTATTCAATTCGTCTTTCTACCTTGTAGTGTCTTGTTTGTTGTGCGCAGTGTGTTGTTGTTTGGTTGGTTTTGATGCCCTGTTGTGGATCTCTCTCTCTCTCTCTGTAAATAACATTATGCATCCGATCACTTGTGTTCGTAAATGAATAGTTTGTGCGTGCGTGCGTGCGTGCGCGCGCGCGCGCGCGCGCGTGTGTGTGTGTGTGTGTGTGTGTGTGTGTGTGTGTGTGTGTGTGTGTGTGTTGATAACTATATACTGCGTTGCTTATGTACTGTACCGTTTATTAATTTTCTTATGTGTTTTTCATTTGATACCTGTGTGTATACCTACCTTTAGTGTATTGTGCTTGCGTGCGTACTTAGATAGATTGTGTGTGTGTGTGTGTGTGTGTGTGTGTGTGTGTGTGTGTGTGTGTGTGTGTGTGTGTGTGTGTAGCATTAGCAAAGGCAAGAATGAAAACTGGACCACTGGACCAATGTCTTTTACCGTTGACAAATAAAGTTTCATTTCATTTCATTTCATCTCTCTCTCTCTCTCTCTCTCTCTCTCTCCGTTCTCTGGACCTCATCTATGGAACTCCTTACCCCTAAACATCAAATCACAACTCTTTCCAAGTCCGGGAAGGTTGTAACATAACACTTCAGGTCTTTGAAAGACGTATCCTAATCTTAATTACTGATGTTGTCTCACAATGATTCATCTTGCATATATTATATATATATATATATATATATATATATATATATATATATATATATATATATATATATATATATATATATATCCTCTTGTTGATATTCTGCTGCAGTGTAGCATTCTAATTCAGCACACATACGTCACTGTTCATACTCTATGATTTTTTTTTATGAATTTTGCATAATCTTTTTTTTTAAAAACTATATCATGAATGTTTTATTATGCTTTTGCATTGAGTAGAAGTTGTATGCACAATTCTTGTACCAAGTAGGGATTTAGGACAGTATGTAAGACATTCCGTCGTGCCTAAAGGCCGTTCTTAACCGGGCGAACCACCAGTCTGGCGAACTTGTTCGGCGAACTGAGTATTGTATACGAACAGGGCAAGCGCGCACACGTACGTAGTTCCAGAGGTTCGGCCGGACTAGTTCTCTTTCTTAACCGACCGTTAATGATATGCATACGTCATCGCCCGAACAAGGCGGACTCGGAAGGTGAGACAATCGTAAACAACCAAAATGGCCGCCTTCGTAGATCGAGACGACCAGGCATTTGCGGTAGTTATCGTTTTGAGTGAACTCTTGGAAGCCGAGGAAGAGGAAAAAAGAGGAAAAGAGCGCAAGAGAGGGAAATGTGAAGTGAGTCGATAGCCGCCAGGCCGTCCGCCATTTTCCTCAACTATGTACATGCGCACAACAGCTCTCCCCGAGCAGCCAATCAGAGCGCAGGATCGGCAAAAGGATCGCGAGGGTTCCCACGACACGCTATGCAGTCCTCGAACCTAGTTCGGCGAACCTTTCGAACCAGGGTTAGCGCACAAGTATTTGGTCGGTTAAGAAACAACGTGCGCGAACCTAGTTCGCCGTACTCTTCGAACCTAGTTCGCGAACCAAAAGTCCGCCCGGTTAAGACCTGACCTGACCTGACCTGACCTGACCTGACCTGACCTGACCTGACCTGACCCGACCCGAACCGAACCGAACTGATCTGACCCGACCTGAACTGACTTGAACCGGACCGAACCCAACCGAACTGGGCTGAACCGAGCCGAACTAAACTGAGATGAACTGATAAGAATTGTTTGAATGCTGACAAGGTGTGTTTGCCTACAGGTGGCTAACGGCCGTCCTTGCGCTGAGCGCCTGTATCATTGGGGGACAAGCGGCTACGACACATTCCGAACAGTATGTAGACACTATAGACACAACCAACAAATCTTTATCTTCTAAGATGTAACGTATTTTTAAAGGTGTTTTTTTTTTTTTTTTTGCACACACGCTACATATAATGGCATGTTTAAGCTATCGATTGTTTTGTTGCTGTGCTCGCAGGGAGCATGACTTGTGATGCCTTTGTGTGTGTGTGTGTGTGTGTGTGTGTGTGTGTGTGTGTGTGTGTGTGTGTTGTGCGCTACCGCTACATTGTTGTTGTTGTCGTTGTTGTTATCGTGATGTGTGTGTGTGTGTGTGTGTGTGTGTGTGTGTGTGTGTGTGTGTGTGTGTGTGTGTGTGAGAGAGAGAGAGAGAGAGGGGGGGGGGGTAGATTTATGATTATCTTAAGTTACGCTTAGTCGATTTTAAGTTATGAATTCTTAAGACTTGCCAGCTCTTGTGGGTCTTATGGGTTTTTTTTATGTAATGTAGTGTATTTGTGCAAAAGCAGTTTCCCTTTTAGAGATGGATAAAGTATTTTCAAGTCAAAGTCGTCTTATTATATGTAGCCTGGTTAAAAATTACCTTTGTCTCTATCTCCAGTGGAAACTACTGGGTGACAGCACCAGCCGCTGTCACTCCAGGGACAAACTACACTGTGACAGTTGAGATCCTTCAGTCCACTACACCGGTGCACGTGCACGCCGAAATAGAGCACATGACCACGTACAGTTTCCAGCCCGCACAGATCGTCTCAGTTGCTGGCGACGAAGATGATTTTGGACAAGGTTGGTCACTCACTCACTCACTCACTCACTCACTCACTCACTCACTCAATCAATCAATTAATCAATCAATCAATCACTTTATTTGGCCTGGGCCTTGGGCTACAACTTTCTTCTCTGTCATCTTCCTCTACACCTACGGCCCTAGCCCCGAAAACCAACCTATAATAGTATATTGTTTTCGGAAACGACGTCCATCTTCAAATCCTCTTCGAGATGTCTATACCGTTATAACTATTACATGCACCACTACTGTTTGTTTGTTTGTTTGTTTGTTTGTTTGAGTCCTACCTTGAACTTTTTTAAAATTTTGACTTTACATCATTTGTGTTGCAGGTCATCTTGGAACCCTCACATTCAGTGTAAATCTCTCTCTCTCTCTCTCTCTCTGCCAAATGTCTGCTGATGCACAAAATTGTTTAGTGCAAATCTCCAACATATCTCTATAAATTATTCAATTTCAAACATAATAAACAACACAACACGAGGAACAGTCTGCTCCCAGTGCCTCACTAAAGAGTTGATATCTTTAAAATAATGTAGACTGTCTTACTCAGGGGAGTCCACGTGGAACTCTTTGCCACAGAGCATCCAAAACGTTTCAAAATTTAAAAGACTTCAAACCAATGCTACGTGAAACGTTTCA
>JACVVK020000607.1:257500-262500 GCA_018292915.2 Batillaria attramentaria
AAATCACGCTTTTTTGTCTAACTAGCAAACTTACAAAACTGGGCCCGTATGTAAAACTCGAAGTTAATTTAACCCACGGCTACGGGCCTAACCCAGACTAAGACAAAAGAAACCCCAAAACAAAATTAAATTAAAAAAGGAAGCGAAGAAAGAAAGACAAAAATCCTTCTATAACGGCATAGGTACCTTGCTGGAATGGACCCGCTTCCTGATTTAAAACAGAAAACAACAGAAAATTTAACCCTAGAGCTAGTTTAGTTCGAGGTTAGACTCTAACCCTGGACTAAACTCCCTAACCCCGACTTTCACATGCGGGCCCAGGGCTCATCAAACAAGCACTGCACTTGACCCCACGCGTAATTTGTGTCCTTACGCCTGTACACAACACGTAATTTGTGTCCTTATTACGCCTGTACACCACGCGTAATTTGTGTCCTTACGCCTGTACACCACGCGTAATTTGTGTCCTTACGCCTGTACACCACGCGTAATTTGTGTCCTTACGCCTGTACACCACGCGTAATTTGTGCCCTTACGCCTGTACACCACGCGTAATTTCTGTGCTTACGCCTGTACACCTTGAAGATCCGGGCAAAATTTATCTGCTGCCCAAGCAGTGGTACACAGCGTTTAAGAATGGCTCATCTGACAATGGTCGTTTATCTTGCGGTCGGTGGTCTAGTGGTTAAGAGACTTGTCACCAATGCGAGAGGTCAAGGCTTCGAGTCCCACTCGGGGGAAAGAAGTTTTCCTTCTCGTATGTTGCACCGTTCATTCGGGCCGATCGTCTGGGGTTCTCTCCGGGTACTCCGGCTTCCTCCCCCTCTGCTTTGGAAATTTCAGCCCACCAAATTTAATTTGAAAATTAAATGCAATTCTAAATTCCGAAATTTAAATAGCTGAACTGACCCTTCGCACCACGTGATTGTTACTTGTTTATGTCCAGTGTGGGAGAGAATGCGTGTGATTCACGTGAGCGTGCGTGTTGGGTTCAGTTCGCGGCGCTTTGAGCCGATCCATGAAATTGGGTAAAGCCCCTTTACAATACTCATTATTATTATTATTATTGTTTGCAGAGAAGCCAGCGTTTAAAGTGAACCTGCAACTTCCTGCCACTATCAACTCTTCCATGTCTTTGACTGGTACCCTGGAAGCCAGGTATGTAGGTTTAGCTTGCAATGTGATGCACCGTATCATTATGGGAATTTGTCTGTCTGTTTTATTCTTTAATTGTATGGTTGGTTGGTTGGTTGGTTTGTTGACTGATTTGGTTGGGGCTTCGTTGGTTTTAACCCTTCGTTCGTTGTTTCTGTCTCTTTTTTGTAGTGGTGGCAGTGATGGTGGTGGGGCATGGGGGAGGGGGGTTCAGGGGAGGGTGTGCGGGGGGGGGGGGAGGATGGTTGTTGCTGTTGTAATTGCTGTTACTATTGTTTTTGCTGGTTTTTTTTTTTTTTTTTTTTTTAGGTTTTATTGTTGTTGTTGCTGCTGTTTTTGTTGTTGTTTTCTTGCTTATGATTTGTCACTGTCTTCGGAGAAGAGGCATATGTCAGGGTTTTTTATGTTGTTTCCATAGTAATGGAAACAACATAATAGGACGGGCTAAAATTTCCACGTTCATAGGCAAGCATCTGTGGTACAAACGCACGTCACTGCCGATCTCCCGCAGAGACGATTTTGCAAGTGTAACTCTGACAATGACGTAAGAAAACTTGCGTCATCGATGCTGACGCGTATGGTGTTCCGAACGCACTTCTCCTCCTCAGTGAGTGCCGTCTGTGCGGATGTGCGTGTGTGTGTGCGTGTGTGAATTGTGTCCAGGCCCGTTTCTTCGAAAATACTCAACCGAATGGCTTCAAATTTGGGGTATCCAAATATATCAAAATGTTACATTAGACGTTTCAAGCGTGTGATGATTGCTTAAGTGATTTGGGAGTTATCGCCCTTTTGAGACAAGTTGGTTGTCTTTCGTGTACAGGCGTAATATTTATTTAAATCACTCAATTTTTTGGCAGTAGATAGCTTGAATACGGACTCTGAACAGAATCACTACTAGAAAATGGTCGCTCTTATAGTTTTCATGTAAACCGAGCCTGAGTTGACATTGCATGTGAACCCAGTTCAGATGCCTATTTCTCCGAAAATACTGAACCGATCGATTTCAAATTTGGGATTTCTAAATGAATCAAGATTGTTGAATAGAAGGCCCGATCCAGGTACGATTGCACACATGATTTGCGAGTTATCGCCCTTTTCAGAAAAAGTGGCTTTCTGGCGTTTAAAGGCGTAATATTTACCTAAACCACTCCATTTTTGGGACATAGATAGCATGAATACGGACTCTCAACTCAGTGAATTTTGGAGGTTGTCGCTTTTATACTTTTGGCGTAAGCCGTACCTGATGAAAGTGCTGGTGAACACACTTTAGATCTCAAAATCGCTCCTACTATACATAGATAATGAGCCTGGGGTGCCATAAAAAATATACAAAAAAATTTGAAAAATTCACTGCAGCCGTTATCGTCAGTTGACTCGAAAATTTGTACTCACAGCACATTTCCTCTGCAAGCCACACGCCTCACAAACATCGAAGAAGAGACGCACGCGCACTGACGTAAAGTAAGTGCGTCATGTCTGATTGACGTGATGCTGTTTTTTCTTGGGGGTGTCTCGCCACTTTCTTTCGGAATTCCTCTGTTTGGAGACGTGGTGTTGTATTTTACTTATGCTATGTCGCCATCATCGTGCACTCGCAGAGATGATACGGGATACAACAGACTACAACTCCAATACAATAATTGAACAGAATATGCGCGGAGAACAAATTCATGAAAGAAGAAGAATCCAGAACGCTGTGCAGGGCTGCTTACGTACTGAACAGGTCAGATCTAGAACATTCCTCAACTTACTGGAAGGCTCGAAATCTCTCCAAGGTGACGTAATCTACTGACGTTACTGCACCAGCATGTTCTGGGATGGCCTAGAAATTATTTTGCATCGAAATGCAGGTATCTTTTCGCAAGAGTCTCTACAACTTGACATGTGGAAAGCGGGAATTTCAGTGGGTTTCGTTTTTGCCACTGACTCACACTCAGAAGCATAATGCAAAGATCTTGGAAACATAAAGATAGTTCACTTACCTCCCTTTGAGGGACAACGCGTAAGAGTTGTCTGCGCGCATTAGCGCGCATCCCGCAGATCTACGCAGTTGTTTGACCCAACCCTACACTAGCCGCCGTAAAACATTTTAAGAAAATGAACAAAAACGAAGATGTCAGCGACTGCCAGGTGGTCTCCCCCCATATATTTCGCATGTGTTTTAGGCCTATGGAAAACATAAGTACTCTCAAAGTTCCGGAGGACGAAAGAAAGATCTAGTTTGGCTTTCACTGCTGTACGTAGGCTACGCAGTGCATTTCGTTCGATGTGTTCAAGTAAAACTAGTACGGAACACAGAAAGATCGAATGTGCGAGAGATCCAAAGATGGACGCATCCGCTGAATACTTCCTGCTAACTCAGCATTAATCATATCTGCGACCGACGATCCAGCAGATTCTATGTTGTGATATGGTTTTACAATGGTTAGAACGAAGTTCAGCCGGATGATTTTGTTCTGTGTGTGTGTGTGTGTGTGTGTGTGTGTGTGTGTGTGTGTGTGTGTTCTGAATTTAGATGCAGGTAGACGCTAGCACAATTTAAGTCACCGTGATTTGTAAAGTTGTCAGGGAAAAAAATTACGCTGTATCTGCGTCAGCCGCGTGTGTTTACTGTTAGTTTACACTGCATGCACACGTACCACTTGAGGTCTTTTTTTTTTTTCTTTTTTTTTTTGGACAAGAAAGCGAAAAAAAAATGTTTGTTTTTCAACAGGAATACCAAAAGAAGTATTTCCCCGTTTGTATTTGTCTGTTATTTGAACAATTCGGCGCAGAACACAATTGCATGCTTTTGTGATCGCTTTCCACTTTCCGCCATGCTGTCACTATAGGGGCCAGATCTAGGATGCGCGCTAATGCGGGCAGACAACTCTTCGCGTTGTCCCGCTATATGTCTCTCTTACGACACTCTCTGGAGCACAGAGTCTTTCAGTGGAAAGTACCTCTGTGCACAGTGGGGAAATGGCGCTCACTGCGCTACCGTGACGGGCCTAAATTGTCTCGGTGCTCTCAAACACAAGGTCGCGCACTATGTCATCCTTGACCAGCTTTGAACCCAGAGGGATCCTCAGTGGCGCAAGTGATTAGCAGGCTGTCTTCAGAGTGAAAGTAGGCGTGTTTCTGAATCAGAGACATACATAACCTGTCTCTGTCTGAATGGACAGATCTATTATTACATTCAGTCCTAGAGCACGGGTGTGTATGCTTTTGTAATCGTCTCTTATTCCACCACAAGGCAGGTACGTGATCGTCTGCACCGTGCAATAATACTTGCCTGTAGAGTGCAACACCCTTGCCTGTCAGAGTGCAACCCCCTTGCCGTTTACTCACATCCTGTTGGATCAGTCTACCACGTAAACAGTGCCATCAAAGCGCAACAATAATTGTCCGCTGGCAAAGATTTTGCCCAAACGAAAAGTGGTCGGATATTCAAGACTTCGTTTCAAATCGAATCATATGACACACAAGTCTCTGCTTTTCTAAAAAAAATTCGCCATTTTTAAAAATGGCGCTGGGTGTAAGCAGTCACATTTTCACGCCCCGCCGAAAAGGGACTGCACTCTGGAGTCTACTCTTACGAGGGCAGGAGTGACGCGTCTTTCTGATTCCAAGGTCTTTGCATAATGTGTGTGTGTGTGTGTGTGTGTGTAGGGGGAGGGGGGGTGCGTGCGTGCGCGCGCAAGCGCGCGTCTAAGGCGAGAGAGAGAGAGAGAGGGTCTCTTCTCCGATACCAGTAAGCAATCGTCTGTCAGTCAGGTCTGCGGGAAGTAACTCTGTCAAAGGGGAACGACTTTATTACAAGAATTCATTCACCCATGTAGAACCTCGCATACGCCAACAAGTTG
>JACVVK020000607.1:267500-282500 GCA_018292915.2 Batillaria attramentaria
TTTAATGAATTAAAGAAGTGATACACTATTTTTCGAGTACCATTCAAGGAACCCGGAGTGGTAGACCGTTGGATTTTAAATATTCGGGTCGTGAGTTCGAATCCCGGCTTGGTGCCAAATATGTATGCTGGCCTTATCTCGTTGCCTGGTCTTTGGTGTCAGTTGTGGCAAAAAAACAAACAAGAAACAAAACAAGACAACAACAACAACAACAAAAGTTAAACCATCAAACATCCAGCCATTCTCAAATACCGGTCTTTTCTGTTGTGTTCTCTCTCTCTCTCTCTCTCTCCATATAATAATTTCTCCTTTTTGATCTCGAGTGATCGTCCTGGTAAAAAGTCGCGTATTGTTTGAAAAAAAAGTTGTGTTTCCGTTTAGTTTCAGTTTTTGGTGGTTTGTTGTTCATTGTTTGTTAGTTGGTTGAATTGTAGATATTTGTGTTGTGTTTAGTTCTACAGGTTCAAAATGTCGTGTTTGGGCAGGTGACATTCCAAGGTTTGCAGGAAAAATCGTCATTCCGCAGTGTCCTCTCGACAAGCAGTAGTTATCTACAGGTAGTCCCAGTCAGCGATATTCCCACTGTCAGCGGGGTGAGTCACACACACACACACAACACACACACACACACACACACACACACACACACACACACACACACACACACACACACACACACGCACACACGCACGCGCACACGCGTACACGCACACACACACACACACACACACACAAACACACACACACACATATGAAAAAGGCCTACTCTGGATTACTTGCCATTTTAAGTGGAAAAGGGTTCCCTGCCTAAATATTAACTTTTGCGTGCACGGACACACACACACACACACACACACACACACACACACACACACACACACACACACACACACACACACACACACACACACACACACACACACACACACACACACACACACACACACACACACACACACGCACTGTCTATTTGTTCGATACACGTATTATTATTCCTATTATTTCTTTATCTTGTTTTGTAAATGTAGACACGATGAATGTGTCAGAATGTACCTCATCAGGTTCGTGCACATGTCACACTTCACTTACTTGGGAGATACTAACAAATTCACAAAATTAGCTTGCTTATTTTATTTATGTCAGTAGCAGCCACTGTAGTTGCTTCCTATTCAATTGCTTCCTGCCTTGAGCAATTTTCTCATGAATCAAAGTTAACGCTATCTCGCCACTGTGCTCTTACCAACGTAATAAGGTTTTCTTATTAATCATATTTGGCTTCATTTCATTTTCATATATATATTTAGTTGTTCTTCTTCTTATTTCAGAACCGCCCGGCGCACGCAGATTTCAAAGTGACTTCCAACCAACCGTTGTCTACGTTGAACGTACAGGTGGGTTTGCTGCTGTAGTAGTTGTTGTTGTTGCTGGTGGTGGTGGTGGTGGTGGTGGTGTTGCTGCTGTTTACCTTTATGCATCCTCAGTTCCCACTACGTTTGTCGTAGGCAAGGTTTCCACTCAAGCGCCATCAGGCATGCTGAGGAGAAGAAACGTTAATAGGTCTAGGAACTTCCGTTACTATAGCATGACTACTGCTACTCTTAATACTCCTCCTTCTCCTACGACTACTACGAAGACTACAACGACAACAACAGTTACTATTACTACTACTGGTACTATTGCTACTACTACTCTTTCTCCCTCTGCTCCTACTACAATTCTCCTAATTCTCCTACTACTACTTGTACTACTACAGCTACCACAACTTCTACTACTAATTCTGTTGCTCCTATTACTTCGACTACTACTTCTACTGCTGCTACTACATAATAATAATAATAATAATAATAATAATAATAATAATAATAATAATAAAGATTTATACAGCAGCGCCTAATGTCTATAAAGCTCTAGGCGCTTTAAATGAAAGTAAATAGATAACGAATTAAATCTACTTCGAATACTACTTCTGCTCCCCCTCCTTCTGCTACTACCACAACGAACAAAATTTACATTTCAAAAAATTGTCTAAATCCAAAGAGAAAGAAAAAAATCTAAATCCTGAAACCCCTTCATGATGAACAACCGGCCAGAGTTAGCCACGCCACGACTACAACAGAGACAAGCAATTGCGCGTTACAACTCTTCCAGTTCCTAGATGACTTTCTGAAGCCTACGGACAACGGGTGTCTCTCTTTTAGTTTATCTTCAACTATCAACCATCTTAGCTTTCTCCCCATTCTTTCAGCTGTTGTCCCGTGGCCAAGTTGTGAAGGCCTTCCAGCCTCCTCTCACTCACAAGGCGTCCAGTGCTGACGTATACACGGCCCAGTTTGACGTAGAGGTGACGTGGGACATGACGCCAGTGACGGAGATGCTGGTCTATTACGTCAAACACAACCAGGACACTTCTAGCAACGAGGTCGTTGCGGACAGTCTGGCTTTGAACGTGGAAGGGATATCTAGAAATCAGGTAAACACTACGGAAGCATTTAACTCTCTCTATGTTATGGTTCGATTTCTTTTTTCGGCCCTGAGATTCTCAAGGCTTGGCTGCGGAGATATAGCTTTTTCGGATCGCCACCTTTCTGTTTTTATTCTGAGTCAAGTTATCATAAAGTGCGGAACATGGCCAAACATCTCAGCATAGAGAGAGTTAATATGGCACCTTGCATACCATGTACACCATGCACACACACACACACACACACACCACAACACACACACACACACACACACACACATGCATTCACTCCGATTTCGAATGGACTTTTTTTTTCATTCATCGGGGAGCCGGGGTGGTCGAATGGTAGAGCGTTGGACTTCCAATGCTCGGGTCGTGAGTTCGATCCCGGCTGGGGCCAAATATTTGTGCTGGCGTTTTCATCGTTGCCCCGTCTTTGATATCACCCTATGTGGTGGAAAAGGACGTTAAACCCCCAAACACCCGCCCACCCTTTTAATTCATCTTTTGACATAAGCGAAATATTTTCAGTCGGAGAGAGAGAGAATGGCACGTAATTTTAAAAGAGTACAATGGCACTTTATTGCACACGGGTAAAAAAGAAATAGGTACAAAGATCACTCTTGTCTTTGCTACAGGGACTGTCTATCTACACACACACACACACACACACACACACACACACACAGGAACTGCAATAAGATTCTACAAAATTAAATAGAATAAACAATGAAAACATCGCCAACAGACAGAGACAATGACGGGCGAGGAGACGGATGGAGATGGCGGCCACAAAGTTCTACTCTGGTCTTCTATTCATAGGTACAACTGACAGCAGACGACACTCGCGTGGAACCAGGTCAGCAGGTCGAACTGCACGTGCAAGCCGAGCCAAACTCCGTGGTCGGGGTGCTTGTGTATGAACAGGATTCTATGACAGACAGCGACACACTCGACAAGGTTCGTTTACAGAAAGAGTTCTGGCCATTTAGATGACGCTGACGGACCAGATCAACCCCGTTCCCTCAGCATACTAACTGTTATGTACAGTGCGACGTCATGCAAGTTTGTCTCATGTGAAAGAGAGAGAGAGAGAGAGAGAACAACAACCAACCCCCCCCCCAAAAAAAAAAAAAAAAAAAAAAAACGTTGGGAGCTCCAACTGGAAAGCGGTAACTCCGTTTGAATTCTGCCACTGGCTGAGTGAGGCCTGTATATCACACAGACCCAGTTCCTGTTTCTGGTTTCATGCGAGAGAGAGAGAGGTCCTAAAAATAATACAACATGAAACCGTGATTTTCCTCAGTTTTACGTACAATACGTCTGTTTCAGGTCAAGACTGCTGTTCTCGCGCAAAACGGTTGGACCCAAACCACACGCAGAGAGTGTGTACAAGGCCACTGGAATTCAGAGTCCCTCGTCTCTATTCTCCGTGAGTACCTTCCCACTGCAAACACGCGGAGACAAATCCCGAAAACCCACCTTTCACTCCCCTTTAAAACCTGTATGTTCCTAAAGCCTGCTCTTCACTGGGCACAGCGCGCGAAACACACATGTGCACATCACAGTCGTTGCGCTAGGTGTGTCTACCAACTACAGTATTGAAACTGATCACAGCTGTGCTCGGTGACAAATCGATTGAAGATACACTGTCCGCCATGTTTGCGCACCGAGTGATGTAGTACAGCCAATCAGAATCTGTTGTGGAAACCACAGTCACAGTTGCGGCTATTTGAAATCCAGGTTGCAGTGATAACACCACAGCGGCGGAAACCCCCAAAATCACAACTGTGTCACAACTGTGGACAACACTGTGGCGCTCCGCAGTGCCTAGTTAAGAGCCGGTGTAGGAGGCAAAAAAGACTTCCAGGAAAAAAACACTGGGAGTGTATTTTTCGTAGGAAAGAAACACTGCAGGAGTGTAATCTTCCTAGGAAACTAACACTCCCAGTGTTATTTTACTGGGAAAAAACACTCCTCTAGTGGTTTTTTTTTTCCCCCGCAGTGTTATTTTCCGACTACACCTGCTTAACGCCGCTGAGATAAAAAAAATATAATAATAATAATAATAATATCAAATAAAATCTGCCGCGAAGTTCGAAGCGCTCAGGCCATTTACCGTATAGAAGGCTGTTGCTTAATTTGGCCATCGCAACCGTTTTCGAGGCTTTGTTGCTTCTGCTATTAGAGAAATACGACATTCTTTGAGCCTGCGGTCCATTCCTGAACAGACTGGGACTCGAAAATTCTTCTAAAATTAGCAACCAATCAGCGCCGTCCAGCTGGTCCTCAATCCGCAACCAAATCAATGCCGTCTGCTCAGTGCGCGGAACACTTCAAGACCAACATTATGCGCCGGCCAGAGTCACCACAATGGTTTCAGGTGTCACAGGGGTGTAGGAACCACGGGGGCCCTGGGGGCCCAGGCCCCCGTTCGATTTTTGGAAGGGGGGGCCCGAATATCTTTGCTTTTGATAGTGTTGGGGCCCCTCTGCTCTGCTGTCGCGGGACACAATCCTTGGCAGTCAAAAACACACACACACACACACACACACACACACACACACACACACACACACACACACACACACGCACGCACGCACGCACGCACGCACCCCCCCCCCCCTTCTTCACCCCGGCCGTATGGCTCACACGACTTAGTGGGCCCCCCCTTCCTCTCAGCATCTTCCTACGCGCCTGTGTCATATTGTGACCCAAGTGACTGATCCTGATGCGAAGATTAAGCACACTCGATGGAATGTTTTCCACGCGATGCTGTATGAGTGTCGTAGGTATCGAGGCTATCGAGCTTCCACTCCACACTCCCCCCCCCCCCACCCCCCGCCGTCCCCCACCGGACCACCCCCCCCCCCCTCCCACTGCCTTTGTTCCCCGCCCTTTCCGGTTTTCAAGAAATTTTGAGTTGAACCCATGTCATAGTGCGTGCGTGCGTGCGTGCGTGCGTGCGTGCGTGTGTGTGTGTGTGTGTGTGTGTGTGTGTGTGTGTGTGTGTGTGTGTGTGTGTGTATGTGTGTGACTCCGTTTGAAAATAACCGAACTACCAATCCTGTATTCTCTTTTCTATTTTTGGATCAGAATATTAATTCAAACTCGGTAGATAAAGACTACTTTCATCGACATCGGCTGATGGATCTGTATGTTTTCATATTTGCAGAACCATGGTTTCTTCAGCATGGACGGAAGCACAAGTAAGTGACTGACTTTGATTTGGAAGATTCAAGCCTTATGTGCCATCTTCTTGTTCTTATACGACAGTATGATTTTTTTTACTTTTTTGTTTTGATCCAAATCACACGATGTTTTTGTGAACCATTTCCCCAAACCCTCTTTCCTAACCCTACCTCTTTAGGCAAGCTTTCGAGCTGTAGTCCGACCACTGTTTCATCAGCACTCAGTGTGTGTGTGTGTGTGTGTGTGTGTGTGTGTGTGTGTGTGTGTGTGTGTGTGTGTGTGTGTGTGCGCAAAGAGTGTTTCATAGAAAACAGATAGGCGCTATATAAACTGTATTCATTATTAGTATTATTATTAACTGACAAAGCCATAAAGTCAACGTCAACACTTCTCCAGTGGTCATAGAATACAAATGCAGAAGGCCTCAAAATGCCTATTATATTAGCGTATTTGCCTGAGGCATCATAGTTACCCATACAAATGTTTCAGGCTAGAAACAAAAATGTGACCCGTTCTCACAAAAGGGTCCATATTAAGCCGAAAATTATCAGTTTTGAGATATGTATCTCACTGCAATCCATTGGCTGTGCAGTTTATTTCAATGTAAGAATAAAAGCTGTACTACTAAAATTGACAGAGATATCAGCAGTTGAAGTTGGCTACTCAAAAGGCCGCCGTACTGACCCCCGGCACTCTTTTCGCCTGTAGCGGCGTTCGGCCTAGCGCGACTTATGATCCCTTCCGCGAGAACGGGTCACAAATTACCATCACAGACTACTTAAGGGCACGTATCTGACAGGGGTTTGAAAATGTTGAATGTCTCATTTCCGCTCAGGCCTCCCTGGAGTAATGCGATTGTACTGTCTGTTTAGGCCAGAAAGCCACATCACCCAAATCCAAATAATAATAATAATAATAATAATAATAATATAAATAATAATGAGCATTGTATAGGCGCTTTACCCAATTTCATGAATCGGCTCAAAGCGCCGCGAACTGAACCCAGCACGCACGCTCGCGTGAATCACACGCATTCTCTCACACACTGGACATAAACACATTACAGTCACGTGGTGCGAAGGGATAGCTCAGCTATTTAAGTTTCGAAATTTAGAATTGCATTTATTTTTCAAATTTGTGGGCTGAACATTTCCAAAGCAGAGGGGGAGGAAGCCGGAGTACCGGAGAGAACCCCCGACGATCGGAGTCTGAGTTTTCTGTTCACCATTGCAGGGTGCCCTAGCGGTCAGTTCCAGTGTATGAACGGCAAGTGCATCACTGGCGCTTATCAATGTGACGGCGACAATGACTGTGGGGACTACAGTGACGAGTCTGCCTGTGGTGGTGAGTTGAATGTGTCATCCAGGACCCGTATGTGAAAGCTGAGGTTAGGGATTTTAGCCCCGGTTAAAGTCTAACCTCGAACTAAACTATCTCTAGGGTTAAATTGTCTGATTTTGTTGTTGTTGTTGTCGTTGTTTTCTTCATCATCTTCGACATACTCTTCATCATCGTTTTCGTCATAGTCATTATCATCGTTTTCGTCGTCATCACCGTTGTCGTTACAGTTGTCATAACTACGGTCGACGTAGTCGTCATCATCGCTGTTGTCGTAGTTGTCTCATCATCGTTTTCGGCATAGTCGTTATCATCGTTTTCCTCATAGTCGTCATCATCGTTGTTGTCGTTCGTCCTCATCATCACTGTCGTCATCGTTGTTGTTGTCGTCATAGTCATCATCATCATCGTTGTCGTCAGTCATCATCATCGTCGTTACAGTAGTCATAATCACTGTCGACGTAGTAGTCATCACAGTTGTTGTCGTAGTCGTCATCATCATTGTCATCGTTGTTGTCATCATAGTCGTCATCATCGCTGTCGTCATCGACAGCACTTAAACCAAAATCAGCTGCCTGTCAGTACTCGATCTGCAGGCTTATGTTTTCTGGTCTTACTGCTGTCAGGATTGGTTTCGACCTCGCCGTGAGGTGAAGAGTGAGGAAGAAACCCCACAGGCAGAAGAATCTCCAAGGCCCGTGAGAAACACGGCATCAGCAGCGAAACGACAGGCATCGGACAATTTCGTAGCACAGGTCAGCGAAGGGGATCCGCAGACAATCTACTTTGGCACGAAGACAACAAAGTGAGTTGATGCCCTGTTTCGTCCCAACGAGCTCAGTGTACACCTCTCTGGCAGCTTCGATCTGTTAGAAATTCCAAATACGTTGTACATCACACACACACACACACGCACACACGCACACACACACGCACGCACGCACGCACGCACGCACCACCACCACCACCACCACCACCACCACCACCACCAACACACACACACACACACACACACACACACACACACACACACACACACACACACACACGAAAGCATAGATAATGACCCACGCAATCCTTTCTGATAACTGCCACTTTTGAAACCGATTGAATCCAGTTCATTATCTGTGTGTGTGTGTGTGTGTGTGTGTGTGTGTGTGTGTGTGTGTGTGTGTGTGTGTGTGCGTGTGTGTGTGTGTTTCAGGCCTGACGGCACAGCCAGCTTCCTTGTCCAGCTACCGGACACCATAACCACGTGGACCGCCACTGCGTTTGCATTTGACCAAGACGGCCGCGTTGGCGTCGTACAACAGCCGCTTCTGGTTTGTATATTCCGGTTTTGTGCCATTGTCTTTAACATCTAAAAATTCAAAACTATCAACGTTCTGCTTGAATGTCCACACACACACACACAAAAAAAAAAAAACATGCGGAGGGGAGGGGGAAACGGGGGTCTGAGCGTTTAACGTCCTTTTGCACCACGTAAGTATGCCCACACCTGGTGTCTTATTTGTATGTTTTCGTGTAGCTAATTCACTACGGCGGTCTAGTGTTCGTAATTGTTCCAATGAAGCAACAGGTGGTGGTGTCATGAAAAGTGGAGATGACGAGTGCGCTTACGGCACCCGTCCGGTTGGAACAGACCGCTCTTTTCTCCCCCAGCACCACCACCACCCCCTCCTCCCCTGCCCCGTCCCCCTCACCCACCCCAACCTCCATGTTTCAAGCGATGCTCTTCTGCTATTCTTTAGACATACAGCAATGGTGTAAAATCCGTGCCTGCTGTTGTTGATGATGTTAATGCTGAAAGGTCGGACTCGTCGAAAAGTGTCAGCCGTTTGCCGCCGGTGACGAAGGATGGGTGGATGTTTGGGAGTTAAACGTCCTTTTTTCCACCTTACGGGTGATACTAAAGACGTGGCAACGAGAAAACAACTACAACAACAACAAAACGTCTACACAAATATGTGGCCCCAATATGGAATCGAACTCAAGACAAGAAGAAATCAGGCATTTGTAAATCTGTAACGCCAACCATTCGGTTGCCCCGGTGTCGTAGGATATTTCGGAACCAGGATAAATCGGAACCGGTTCACAAAAATCCTAGGATATTTCGGAACCATTCCCATTTATCCTAGGATATCCTAGGGTAAATCGGAATGGTTCTGAAAAATCCTGCCACCAGGGCCAGGATAAATCGGAATGGTTCCCATTCGTCCGGTTCCGAAATATCCTGTGACACCGGCTCCCCTTAAGAGGAGGGGGAAGTGTGTGTGTGTAGGGGAGGGAGGGTATAGGGAGGGGGGAGGTGACTCTGTGTGTGTGTGTGTGTGTGTGTGTGTGTGTGTGTGTGTGTGTGTGTGTGTGTGTGTGTGTGTGTGTGAGGGTATAGGGAGGGGGGAGGTGACTGTGTGTGTGTGTGTGTGTGTGTGTGTGTGTGTGTGTGTGTGTGTGTGTGAGTGTGTGTGTTGTGGTTGACTGTTGGTGGTGAAACAGCTCAGAACGGATTTGAACCTAGATATGTTTCATATCCAGATCTTTAATGACTGTATTTTATCTTATCTGTGACAGAGCACCATGTGAGTCCAAAGAAGATTTTCTAGGTTTATTTTTTTTAGAGTCTCTCTTAGACAATAAAGTATTTTGAATTGAATTGAATATCTTGGAAAATGGAGCGTTGATGTAAAACTTGTTTGGGATTCCTAACAGATCGAAGCCGCCAGAGAAGTGTACATGGAGCTGGTCGGGACGAAACACTTGGTCGTTGGTGAACACTTCGTTGTCCGCGCTGACGTCCACAACACAAGATCTGTTGACGCACAGGTGACGTCATCATGCTGGTTCCTATTCATTTGTATTACGAGTTGCTAGACAGTTACAGCCTCTTCTGCTTTCAGTTGATCATTATCATCACCACCTTTGTCGTCGTCATCACCACCACCGCCGTCATCATCTTCGTCATCACCACCACCGCCGTCATCATCTTCGTCATCACCACCACCATCATCATCATCATCGTCGTCATCATCACCACCACCGCCGCCATCAGAGAAATTTAGAAATCTTCGTCGGCCGATCTTCGTCGTCGGGATTCCCCTTTATTTTTAGCATTGCCGCGAGCGCGCATGCGCGTGAACTTTGGCACGAACGAAGATTCTGATCTTCGTCGTGAAAATTGCGATTTTTCCGAACGCACCTTCGGCCCCTTTTTCTGCCCGTGCTACTGCGATAGGTACAATGACACTATAATTTGGTGATTTTTAAACATATTCACTGTTGTCTTGCACACTTATGAGAACTGATAAGCCGTGGATTACGAACAATCAGTCTCCAAAGAGACCTACCATTTGGAGCCATCTCACTGTGTTGTTTCCTAGTGCATGTGCATTACAAACATGTATAAAAGCAGGCTACCTCATATCTTTGCGATCCGCAGGGATGAAATCACACATATACCGGTGACATATTATCGATTCCTGTTGTCAGTCACTATTTGGAATGATTCATTAATCATAGTACCACAAGCTGAAACGGCTACACATGGCCGGCAGACGACACTGCAAACCATTCTGGATAATCCATAGTTTTGCCCGGTTGACTTGGTTTTTCACGTTCCACATGAAAGAGTTTCTTTACCATTTACAAAAACAGCAAGCACGCTAAGCTGACATGTACAAATATTTTGAAATACGTGCTAAAAGTCATAAGAAAAAGCGCATACCTGAAGTTTTGTGATCGTGCCAGATCTATGAAGAAATTTTGCATTTTCAGACACTCTCAGACACAACGACACGCACTGGCAGACACCAAGACATGCACTGGCAGACACCAAGGCACGCTCTCGCAGACACAGACACGCCGACAGGCACAGAACACACTATTTGTGGAAGCCAAATATTGAGTGGTGTGAAGCCCTACTGACTTTAACATTGAAATTAAAGTTGGCAGCAAACTTTGTTTTTTTCTTGCCAGTTATACCTAAATCCAAACACATGTATTAACAATGCCATGCAAATAATATGCATTGCTATGTACCAGGTGTTTATTTATTCCTAAAATAGAGTATGGTTTGGCATAACTGGTTACGGAGTTATCTCCCATTGTGTGTCTTGCGTGTCTGCCATTGCGTGTCTCTGTGTCTGCCTGAGCCTGTCTTTCTGTCTGCCCGTGTGTGTCTTGCGTGTAGAAGTAGTTTGTGTGTGAATTTACAGAATACGAAAAAAATAATGAAGAAATACAGAAAAGGCTGCACGTTGTGTTTTTTGGCAAAAATTTTCTACATTAAAAAAAAAAATTCTGTGTGTTTCTGCTGGTGCGTGTCTGTGTCTGCTTGTGTGTCTTTGGTGACTGCCAGTGCTTGTCTTTGGTGACTGCCAGTGCTTGTCTTTGTGTCTGCTAGTGCGTGTCTTTGTGTCTGCCAGTGCGTGTCTTTGTGTCTGCCTGTGTGACACTGGTGACTGCAAGTGCAGTGTTCTAATAATTTTAATAGAGACCAGCCTGTATTCATATATCATACCCAAGCCAATATATTGCCAAAATAAATCAACATGTAGTATGCAACAGAAAATCTGACAATTGGTTGTATATATGTTTGTGTATTCTGTCTCGTGTCTTTGTGTCGGCCTGTGCATGTCTTAATTTGTGTCTGCCTGACCAGTCTGTAGTCATATATTGTGCCCCAGCAAGCCGTGTGTTATTGCTAACGCCTGGCTTCTTTTTTTGCATGATTGGTACATCATATATATAGGGAGGTACATAATCATTTAAGTTTGTGCTTTCAGTGTCTGTAAAACGTTTGTAGAGTAAGGTACATGATCGTTTTCACTATGTGTGCACACAAACAGTTCAGAAAGCAAACACATCCACTGGCAGACACGGAAGACATGCAGAGGCAGACACGGAAGACACGCAATGGCAGACACCAAGACACACCAAGGGAAATAACTCTGTAGCTCATTGTTGTGCAAATAAAAAAAATAATGAATAAATAGACAATTCATCTATGAAAATGCATACTTTCCACATGACAATGTTTATAATTGTGTTTAGAATCAGTCTCATGGAAAGGAATACTTTTGCATGCACGGTTAACGCAAAATTTATTGCCCGCTTTTGTTGGAATGATAGTGTTCCAAAGCTCCACACCACGAAATCTTTGAAAACTACACTCATGGGGTATATAAGGTTACTGGCAGACTGCTTGTCTGTGAGGTTGTATATAATTGCAGTCTTGACAGAGTGCCTTCTCTGCTTGTGAGTGTGTGTGTGTGTCTGCCGTAGTATGTCTTTCGGCTGTGTGTCTCCGTGTCTGCCATTGCGTGTCTCCGTGTCTGCCAGTGTGTGTCTTTGTGTCGGGGGGTGTCTGAAAATGCAAAATTTCTTGACTCAGATCTGCGAAGGGACATCAATCGGGGGGGAAAAGGGGAGAGCATTCTGCGCGCGAACTGGACGAACACCGAACGATTGCTATGTTCCAAACGCATCCCGCGTCGGCGTGAGTATGGGCGCGCGTGCGTGACGTCAAACGCCGACGACGAAGATCGGCCGACGAAGATTTCTAACTTTCTCTTTTATCATCGTCATCGACGCCGTCGTCATCGATCATCATCGTCGTCAGTATAGGCGCTTTTCGCGCAATTGCTTGGATCAGAGCGCCGAGATCTGAACCCAGCACACGCGCTCACGTGAATCACGCGCATTCACAGACCGAACATCAACAGGCTGTACTCGTAGGCTTTGCAGCGCCACCGAAGTAGCGCACTACTTAGCCAGACACGGTGCCTCTTGAGTTTTTTTTCCAAAACGTATCGTCGCTGACTTTATTTCATCGGCAGTTGAGGTTGTTGCTAAGTCATTCATTGTCAAGAGCCTTCTTTTAACAGGTGGATGTCACTTTGAGGCAGCCGTCTGGGATGACAGGATGGAGTGTGACATCTGTTGATGTCAGTAGTAATAATACAGTGAACACTCACTCGGGACCTGTGACCCGATCTGTGACGGTAAGCTTGTATACGCGTGTATAATAAAAAAATCATAATATTCACATTAACATTGGCGCTTTATCCCGCTTTGTTTGGTTGGTGTGTGTGTGTGTGTGTGTGTGGTCGTGTTGTTGTTGTTTGTTTTTTGATTTGGTGGCTTGTTTTTTTTTGTTTTTTTTTTGGGGGGGGGGGGGGGGGAAGGGGGTGTTTGTTGTTTTTGTTTTGTTTTGTTTGTTTGTTTTTTATGTTTTTGTTTTGGTTTTTGTTGTTGTTGTTCTGTTGTTGTTGGTTTTTTTTTTTTTGGAGGTGGTGGTGGTGACCATTTCTTTTCCGAAAAAGCATCACATTCAGTATAACACAAGACATTTCATTCACTTCGCTTACGTAAGTTTTGTAAATCACTTACCTACTCACTACCTCACTCAAAGATCCAACCAGTCACTACTATGTGAGTGGATGTGAAGAGAGTAGAGTAAGTGATAGAGTGAGTCAGTCATGTATTGCAGGTATCAGCCCAAGGGTCGTCATCCGTGTACTTCGCTGTGGTTGCCGATTACCAGACGATGGGCGCCGACTACAATGTTCTCACAGTTGAGGCCGTTAGCGGCAGTTCATCCCATCAGCTGGATTTCGTTTACACGGTCGTGGTGAGTACCGTCCAATTTATTTATGTATTTATCTATTTCGTCTTGTATTTATTAATTTATTCATTTATTCTTCAACTTTTTCATGTATTCCTCAACTTTTTCATTGATTCTTCAATTTATTCTTCCATTTTGTATTTATTTGTCTTGTATTCTTCCAGTTATTTATTTATTTGTCTTGTATTCTGCCAGTTATTTATCTATTTGTCTTGTATTCTTCCTGTTTTTTTTTTTGTTTTTGTCTTGTATTCTTCCTGTTTTTTGTTTTTGTCTTGTATTCTTCCTGTTCTTTTTTTGTTTTTGTCTTGTATTCTTCCCGTTATTTATCTATTTGTCTTGTATTCCTTCTTTTTTTTTTTTTTTTGTCTTGTATTCTTTCAGTTATTTATTTATTTGTCTTGTGTTCTTCCAGTTATTTATTTATTTGTCTTGTGTTCTTCCTGTTTTTTTTTTTTTTGTTTTTGTCTTGTATTCTTCCAGTTATTTATCTATTTGTCTTGTATTCTTCCGGTTTTTTTGTTTTTGTTTTTGTCTTGTGTTCTTCCAGTTATTTATTTATTTGTCTTGTGTTCTTCCAGTTATTTATTTATTTGTCTTGTGTTCTTCCAGTTATTTATTTATTTGTCTTGTGTTCTTCCAGTTTTTTTTTTGTTTTTGTCTTGTATTCTTCCTGTTTTTTTTTTGTTTTTGTCTTGTATTCTTCCCGTTATTTATTTATTTGTCTTGTGTTTCTTCCAGTTATTTATTTATTTGTCTTGTATTCTTCCTGTTTTTTTTTTTGTTTTTGTCTTGTATTCTTCCCGTTATTTATTTATTTGTCTTTTATTCTTCCTGTTTTTTTTTGTTTTTGTCTTGTATTCTTCCTGTTTTTTTTGTTTTTGTCTTGTATTCTTCCAGTTATTTATTTATTTGTCTTGTGTTCTGCCAGTTATTTATTTATTTGTCTTGTATTCTTCCTGTTTTTTTTTCTTTTCTTTATTTGTCTTGTATTCTTCCAGTTATTTATTGACGTATTATTTCATTCTCTAATCTATTCATTTGCTATTCTTCCATTCTTTATTGTTTTAATTCTTAAATTTATGTATTGTTGTTTGTTGCTTCTATCAGCAGTGGACTTTAGAATAAGAGGCACATGTTATTGACTTTGATTTCGCTTTGCTTCGTTAGAGGCCTGCGTGCGGAACGGCGGATTTCTTTCTTTCTTTCTTTATTTATTTGTCTGGTTCTTTCATTGTTTCTGTCAACAACAGTGACACAGAAGCTTTGGTAAATGAAATTAATTCCACTCTCGTTTTGCGAGTCGGTTCACATCGATAGGTGTGATTGTCGATGGGCGGTACGGAATCAGAAACGATTATGTTAAGAAGAAAAGTCTTCTCGGAAC
>JACVVK020000607.1:295000-326764 GCA_018292915.2 Batillaria attramentaria
CACACAGACAGACGACGGAGGGTTATTACGTAGACTCACTTTGTTACACAGTGAGCCAAAAAGTGAAATAATACTTCCTTAGTTTGTTGCATGCCTGTTGTAGGTCTGATTTTTAGATATTTGTGCCTCCCACCCCAACCCCCACCCCCACGGCTTGATTTTTCGACCCACCTCCACCCATGCCCCTCCTCCCCCCTCCCCCGCCCCGCCCCCCCCCCCCCCCCCCCCCAAAGCAACTGATCCGGCCCTGCCAATGAAAGTGCGAATCGATATGTCTGCCATGTTGTGTGTAAATTTGCTGTTTGGTGTGGAGATCAAGAGATAGGAAAACTCTTAGGAGCGAAGGTTGTGAGGTAAGGTCAGAAATATGTTGTGATTGTTGCGGCAGTGATGACGGCATAATAATAATAATAATAATAGTAATCGTAATGAATATTTTTGAAGCGCTTATTCCTCAGTCAGCTCTAAGCACTTACAGGGCTAGAAGAACTTTTTTTTTAAAAAAGCTTAAAGAACAAAAAGAGCTTAAATGACGTAGGAAACTAATACAAGAACGAAAAGAAACCAATACAGGAAAACACACACACACACACACACACACACACACACACACACACACACACACTCACACAGAGTTCTGTCATTCACTCATACCTGCTGCTGAGCTGAGAACAGGTGTGTTTTAACATTTATTTTGAAGCTTAGGACTCAGTCTGCGTGCCTGATATTTTTTTAATTTAGGAAGGGTGTTCCAAAGGGTAGGTCCTTCATACAGAAACGACCGCTGCCCATAATTATGTCTTTGTTCTAACACTTGAGACACGAAGATCTCGAGTCAGCAGAAGAACAACATCCCGACAATTTTGTGCTCACAAATCCTTAGGTTGGTTAGTTATTCAGGGCTTAACGCCAGGCAAGCAACAAAGGCTATTTCGCGGCCAATCAAGGTCCTTCTTGGCCAGATTAAAATAAAAAGGGAGACAATAAAACTATATAATTATATGCGCTCAATCAGGTCAATTTGAAAATAGGGGAAGTAAGTAAAGCTGAGAGCGCTCCCTAGATCTAGGAGATGTGTGCTTTGTATGCCAGTGGACAAGTCCGCCTTGCCCTATATTGGCTACAAGCCACAGTGGAGGGGGAGGGGGGGGGGGCTGGAATCTACCATCCTACCGCTGAAACGTCTAACAGATCTAAGGGTATCTCACCATTCATAGGGCCCCCATTCCCCTCCCACCGGGAGGAAAATGGTCGGTACAACCAAGGCCATATGAATTGGTGATTTTAGCCGCTCACGACATGGTTTCGGGTCAATGGGACCCTCATCAGGTGAGCATGCGGCGATACCCACGAGGGCTGCAGCGTCCAACCAGCACTAAAAGGCTGCCCCATATTTTATTATTATTTTTTTTTTTTTAATGCTAAACACGTTTCACTTCTTTATACATCGAACATCAAATCGTTAAGAGTTGTTTTGGTATTGGCTAACGTCGTACCGCGTCCTGATTTCCTGATATCGACGCCTGCTCAGTGACAGCATCTCACAGGCTGGCACTCAGCCAACAGTAAGCCTCGTGCGACACGAAGACCGAAGAGTCAGCTGCGTGTTCCGGTAAGCCGCTCAATAGTAGACCCTCGGGCAGTTTAAATTTTCGCTTTTACGGCTTGCAGACAGCAGGGTATTGCATTCAGAGCTGTACTAATCAATAATACAGACTATGTCGAGCGTGCATGCGCACTCACAAGGCACAGCTGTATGCAACTGAGTGTATGTTTGCCTAACTGTTCAAAGCACTTACCTTCACCTCTTCTAAAAGATTCTTTTATTTTTGGCATTTCATACATGTATACACACAATACAAACACAAAATTGACACAAGGCGTAGTCTTAAACAGACCAACCTGACATATTTACATACACACACATATACGTATATCTATATTCGCACACTCATTCATACCCTCACACATACACACAGCTTTGCTCGCTTAGAACTACATATAAAAAAAAGATTCGGTGCCTTCAGTGTCATGCACCAGGCACAGACAAGATGAGGTTTCATGCCTCATTGGAGTAATGATTCATAAGGAAGCCATATTGTGCAACACTTGGTAAACTAGTGTCCAAAAGAAACGATACCAAACTGTTGTCAGAATGTTTTTGTGCAAAGTGATCCCCGAGGCCTAAAAACATAGGTTTACGTATCCCACGTCCCAAATACAGCGTCTGCGCTCGGGAATACCGGAAACATTTGCTAATGAAATATACCAATCTGAAATTTCTGTATTGTTCTGCTTTTATTGTGTGTCCTTGCCAACCCTTGGTATCGTTTCTTTTGGACACTAGTTTATATTGTCGAAAGGATTCGTTTTCAAAACATAAGCTAGCTTCTACGGTCTACAGTTCAGCCCTAAAACAACAACAACAACACGTCCTGTCTTGTGCGCAGCATGGGTAAGGGACATCCCGCATGCTTCCTCAGGTTTGAGGAAGATTTTTTTTTCCGGGCTGAAGCAATGAAATGCCTGAATGTATGTTTTGTCTAGCTGTTCAAAATCTCTTACCTTCATCTCCCCTAAAAGATTCGTGTCAAAGTAACACTGGCGGCGACTTGGCCGAGTAGTCAGACAACGGTTGAACAGGGCTATTGATTTCATCACGTCTTGGTGAAAATCGAAGCTGTTGTTGCCCATACGGTGGAACAGATACGCCGTGTACACCCTGAGGGCAAAACACACGGACGATTACAAAGCGGTCGGAATGAATCACCAGTTCATTTGTGGGAATAGGACTCTTCATTTTAATAATGGGTGGGTGGGTGTTTGGGGGTTTAGCGTCCTTTCCCACCACATACGGGGCAACGATGAAAAGGCCAGCACAAATATTGAACCCAAGCCGGATACTAACTCACGACTCGAGCATTAGAAATCCAACGCTCTACCATTCGACCACCCCGGCTCCCTTCATTTTAATAATATAATACATGTAATAAGAAGAAGGAGAAGAAAAAGAAAAAGAAACCAATACAAGAACTAACAGAAACCAATACACACACACACACACACACACACACACACACACACACACACACACACACACATACACACACACACACACACACACACACACACACACACACACACACACACACACACACACACACACATACAACTGTCATTCACTCATAGAACAGCTACGCTCTTCAAACTCTGACGGCAAAACACACAGACGATTAGAAAGCGGTCGGAATGAATGACCAGTTCATTTCTAGTACATTGTATTAGCACTCTTCATTTTGAAAGGGGAGCCGGGGTGGTCGAATGGTAGAGCGTTGCCCCGTCTTGGATATCACCCGTATGTGGTGGAAAAGGACATTAAACCCCCAAACACCCACCCCACCCACCCTTCATTTTGTGAAGAAAAAAAATCTCGGAAGATGGGAGTTTGACGTCCTTTTCCTTAACGTATCGCCGAACAGGGAGACCAGACAGCACTTGCTAGACAGAATGATCACATCATCAGCCTAGGCCACAGTCAGCTACAACCTTCACAAAAAGTTAAGGACCACTTGCAAATATCATTCAACTTTTGTTGTGGTGGCATGCTGGTGTAGTGCTGAACATCGCTGAAACGGCGGCTTATGTAGGCAAACAAATGAGCACAGTTCATAACCAGGAATGCATTCTTTGACCTGCATCTCATTTTTGCCGTGCAGAAAGCCCCAGGTATCGCTCACTGAACACTGAAATTCGGTCTAGTTTTGCCGAAATTGCAGATTTTCAAACGCGCCAAGCATGCTGTGTGACGCGCACGTGCCAACCACACAGTGGTCGCCATGTTCACTAATTACCCCTTAACCTTGCTACCAAATTTTACGGGAAAAGTCTTATTCGTTTATTTTTTTCTGATTTATTGAAACTGTCACCCATTATGTTGACTGGTCCTTAACTTTTTGTGAAGGCTGTAGATCCTACCACTTTCTCGTGTTGACTAAAAACTGATGTTGAAATCAAATGCATCCTTCAAATTCCAGCTGAAAGTCCACTGCTTTGGTGTGGCCTGGTTTTCAAATTCTGCAGTCCTCTTTAATGTTTACATGTCTTGGTGTGTAAATTTATCAATATTTTCCTGGAAAGCGCCTCGACCATACTATAGTACGCTGTGGAGACTGAGCTGCATAACAGATTACTAGTAGTAGGAATAGTAGGCGCGAAAAACACATGTGCACATCACAGTCGTTGCGCTCGGTGTGTCTACTAACTACAAAACTGAACACAGCTGTGCTCGGTGACAAACCGATTGAAGATGTACTGTCCGCCATGCACGGTTTGCACGCCGAGTGACGTAATACAGCCGATCAGAATCTGTTCTGTCACAGTTGTGGCTACTGTATTTGAAATCCAGGTTGCTGTGATGACGCCACAGCGGCGGAAACCCACAAAATCACAACTGTCCCAACTGGGGACAGCACTGTGGCGCTCCGCAGTGCCCAGTTAAGAGCCGGCTTAAGGGTACCATTAGGTAATCGCAGCGCATTAGCCGCTCGTGGCCTCTGCCATATGAGCCTAATTTGCATGTAAATGGCGGGTTACGCTACTCAGCGAGGTCCTGCTTACGAAGTCCTACTAAACATGCCTAGTAGTAGTAGTAGTAGTTACCTCTCCACTGGGTCCCTCATAAGCACTAGAAATTTCGGGTCGCGGTACAAATGCTGCATTATGTGGGGCGTCAGTACTTGGGGCTCCGACAGGTTGCGGTTCTGCGGCAGCCAGATCCATCCGCGAAAATCCCACATGTCAGGTGGGGACGCGTCAACTGCACGTGAGAAAAGAATCCGGGGTATCGTATGTAGGGCGCAGTGGTGTTGTATTTGAGGCGGTGGTGGCTATTATGGAGGGAACTCGTACAGGTCTATTAATTTTTTAGACGGGGTCATGGGATTCCGGAAACGCCCGACAGCGCGTTCAAACCCTAACCAAACCCTAACCCTAACTCTAACCCCAAGCCTAACCCTAACCGTCTAGAAATAAACCTGTACGAGTTCCCTCCATAATAGCCTCCCCCCATTTGAGGCGCAGGAGTGTCGTAAGTAGGGTGCAGTGGTGTCGTTTGTGGGTTTGCAGTGGTGTCGTTGGTGGGGTGCAATGGTGTCGTTAGTGGGGTGCAGTGGTGTCGTTGGTGGGGTGCAGTGGTGTCGTTAGTGGGGTGCAGTGATGTCGTTAGTGGGGTGCAGTGGTGTCGTTAGTGGGTTTGCAGTGGTGTCGTTGGTGGGGTGCAGTGGTGTCGTTAGTGGGGTGCAGTGATGTCGTTAGTGGGGTGCAGTGATGTCGTTAGTGGAGTGCAGTGGTGTCGTAAGTGGGGTGCAGTGATGTCGTTGGTGGGGTGCAGTGGTGTCGTTAGTGGGGTGCAGTGGCGTCGTAAGTGGGGTGCAGTGATGTCGTTAGTGGGGTGCAGTGGTGTCGTTAGTGGGGTGCAGTTGTGTCGTTAGTGGGGTGCAGTGGTGTCGTAAATAGGGTGCAGTGGCGTCGTAAGTGGGGTGCAGTGGTGTCGTTAGTGGGGTGCAGTGGTGTCGTTAGTGGGGTGCAGTGGTGTCGTTAGTGGGGTGCAGTGGTGTCGTTAGTGGGGTGCAGTGGTGTCGTAAATAGGGTGCAGTGGTGTCGTTAGTGGGGTGCAGTGGTGTCGTATTTGAGGTGCAGTGGTGTCGTAAATAGGGTGCAGTGGTGTCGTTATTAGGGTGCAGTGGCGTCGCATCTAGTGTAGTAGTGTAAATATGTGGTGTGTAGAGATGTCGTGCGTGGGACGTAGTGGTGTCGTATAATTATGGGATGTAGGGGTGTGTACATGTATCACACGCACATGTATCCTTCCAATGTTCTGCAGAAGGGAAACGGGATTTGTCGTTCTAAATTTTGTTTGCCAAAGACATCTGCAGGGCTGCCACTTTCTGAGAGACAAAAAGCCTGAAAATTGACCCTCAAAATCTGAATGGAAGGAAAGCCAGACTCCAGGGAGCCAGTGGAAGGAAGGACTTTGCCCCGAAGGAAGTGAAAAGCGGGCGGGGGGGGGGGGGGGGGTGCGGCGGCGGTCGGGTGCTGTGCTGATAGACACTGACTCCCGATGTTTTTAACCGGAAAAGCAGGAAAACGCTTTAAAAACCAGGAAAGGACTTTACCCGGAGAAAGTGAAAAGCGGGGGGGGGGGGGGGTGCAGCGGCGGTCGGGTGCTGTGCTAATAGACACTGACTCCCGTTTTTTGTTTTTTTTTTTTTTTTTTTGGGGGGGGGGGGGGAGCAGGAAAACACTTAAAAACCAGGAAAGGACTTTGCCCGAAGGAAGTGAAAAGCAGGGGGGGGGGGGGGGGGGTGCTAACGTCCCCGAAGAATATAGGGCGCAAAATGCACCTTACCCGGGAACGCCGACGGTCCAGCGATAGACACAGACTCGCGATTTTTGGGCCGGAAAAACAGGAAAACGCTTTAAAAAGCAGGAAAAAAGCAGGAAAGCTCTTCACAGCCAGTTAAAAAAATCAGGAAAGCTCTTCACAGCAGGTTCAAAAAGCAGGAAATCCTGCCACAGCAGGAAGAGTGGCAGCCCTGCATCTGTGTGTGTGTGTGTGTGTGTGTGTGTGTGTGTGTGTGTGTGTGTGTGTGTGTGTGTGTGCCGCGCGGGCAAGCTTGATGTGGTGGACTGGCACATTGTGCTTGACAATACGTACAAATCACTCACCTGTTATTAATCGGGATCTGCTGTCCTTACTCATCAACAAACGATCCGCCACCGGATTGAATGAATTGACGTAGCCAGCGATGGGAGACGTTCTTTTTTTGCGGCCCTTGTAATTCAAACCTGCACGCAAGAGAAAGAGGCTAGAAGAAAGAGGACAGTGAAACCGATTAAATAATAGAGAAAGTTAGAAATCTTCGTCGGCCGATCTTCGTCGTCGGGATTCCCCTTTATTTTTAGCATTGCCGCGAGCGCGCATGCGCGTGAACTTTGGCACGAACGAAGATTCTGATCTTCGTCGTGAAAATTGCGATTTTTCCGAACGCACCTTCGGCCCCTTTTTCTGCCCGTGCTACTGCGGTAGGTACAATGACACTATAATTTGGTGATTTTTAAACATATTCACTGTTGTCTTGCACACTTATGAGAACTGATAAGCCGTGGATTACGAACAATCAGTCTCCAAAGAGACCTACCATTTGGAGCCATCTCACTGTGTTGTTTCCTAGTGCATGTGCATTACAAACAACATGTATAAAAGCAGGCTACCTCATATCTTTGCGATCCGCAGGGATGAAAACACACATATACCGGTGACATATTATCGATTCCTGTTGTCAGTCACTATTTGGAATGATTCATTAATCATAGCACCACAAGCTGAAACGGCTACACATAGCCGGCAGACGACACTGCAAACCATTCTGGATAATCCATAGTTTTGCCCGGTTGACTTGGTTTTTCACGTTCCACATGAAAGAGTTTCTTTACCATTTACAAAAACAGCAAGCACGCTAAGCTGACATGTACAAATATTTTGAAATACGTGCTAAAAATCATAAGAAAAAGCGCATACCTGAAGTTTTGTGATCGTGCCAGATCTATGAAGAAATTTTGCATTTTCAGACACTCCCAGACACGACGACACGCACTGACAGACACCAAGACACGCACTGACAGACACCAAGGCACGCTCTCGCAGACACAGACACGCCGACAGGCACAGAACACACTATTTGTGGAAGCCAAATATTGAGTGGTGTGAAGCCCTACTGACTTTAACATTGAAATTAAAGTTGGCAGCAAACTTTGTTTTTTTTCTTGCCAGTTATACCTAAATCCAAACACATGTATTAACAATGCCATGCAAATAATATGCATTGCTATGTACCATGTTTATTTATTCCAAAAATAGAGTATGGTTTGGCATAACTGGTTACGGAGTTATCTCCCATTGTGTGTCTTGCGTGTCTGCCATTGCGTGTCTCTGTGTCTGCCTGAGCGTGTCTTTCTGTCTGCCCGTGTGTGTCTTGCGTGTAGAAGTAGTTTGTGTGTGAATTTACAGAATACGAAAAAAATAATGAAGAAATACAGAAAAGGCTGCACGTTGTGTTTTTTGGCAAAAATTTTCTACATTAAAAAAAAAAAATCTGTGTGTTTCTGTTGGTGCGTGTCTTTGTGTCTGCTTGTGTGTCTTTGGTGACTGCCAGTGCTTGTCTTTGGTGACTGCCAGTGCTTGTCTTTGTGTCTGCTAGTGCGTGTCTTTGTGTCTGCCAGTGCGTGTCTTTGTGTCTGCCTGTGTGACTTTGGAGACTGCCAGTGCAGTGTTCTAATATTTTTAATAGAGACCAGCCTGTATTCATATATCATACCCAAGCCAATATATTGCCAAAATAAATCAACATGTAGTATGCAACAGAAAATCTGACAATTGGTTGTATATATGTTTGTGTATTCTGTCTCGTGTCTTTGTGTCGGTCTGTGCATGTCTTAATTTGTGTCTGCCTGACCAGTCTGTAGTCACATATATTGTGCCCCAGCAAGCCGTGTGTTATTGCTAACGCCTGGCTTCTTTTTTTGCATGATTGGTACATCATATATATAGGGAGGTACATAATCATTTAGATTTGTGTTTTCAGTGTCTTGTCATGCCTGGCTTTTTGTTGTTGTTGTTGTTGTTGTTGTTGTTGTTGCATCATTGGTACATCATATATATAGGGAGGTACATAATCATTTAAGTTTGTGCTTTCAGTGTCTGTAAAACGTTTGTAGAGTGAGGTACATGATCGTTTTCACTATGTGTACACACAAACAGTTCAGAAAGCAAACACATCCACTGCAGACACGGGAAGGACATGCAGAGGCACGACACGGAAGACACGCAATGGCAGACACCCAAGAACACCAAGGGAAATAACTCTGTAGCTCATTGTTGTGCAAAAAAATTCTTAATGAATAAATAGACAACTTCATCTATGAAAATGCATACTTTTCCACATGACAATGTTTATAATTGTGTTTAGAATCAGTCTCATGGAAAGGAATACTTTTGCATGCACGATTAACGCAAAATTTATTGCCCGCTTTTGTTGGAATGATAGTGTTCCAAAGCTCCACACCACGAAATCTTTGAAACCTACACTCATTGGGGTATTATAAGGTTACTGGCCAGACTGCTTGTCTGTGAGGTTGTATCTAATTGCAGTCTTGACAGAGTGCCTTCTCTGCTTGTGAGTGTGTGGTGTCTGCCGTAGTTATGTCTTTCGGCTGTGTGTCTTCCGTGTCTGCCCTTTGCGTTGTCTCCGTGTCTGCCTAGTGTGTGTCTTTGTGTCGGGGCTCTGGTGTCTGAAAATGCAAAATTCTTGACTCAGATCTGCGAAGGGACATCAATCGGGGGGGGAAAAGGGGAGAAGCATTCTGCGCAGCGAACTGGACGAACACCCGAACGATTTGCTATGTTCCAAACGCATCCCGCGTCGGCGTGAGTATGGGCGCGCCCCCGTTGCGTGACGTCAAACGCCGACGACGAAGATCGGCCGACGAAGATTTCTAACTTTCTCTAATAAAAGTGTTTTTTCTGCTCCAACTCTTTGCCAGCTCCAGTGGTGTTCCTCCCAGGTCATGGGTGGAATCCACGGAGGGCTCGAAAGCTGGGGCCAATTTTTTATTTTGCATCATGATGGAGATGAGGATGATTGTAAGATGATGCCATGGAGGTCCGTGTACGTTTGGGACTGCGGGACAGGGCCCGCATTCCACGCTTCCCTGTCATAAATAGCCCCGGCGTTCAACCAGGCCCGGGTACTACAGCACCTGCGTGTAATCATCCACCTCATATGACGTCTGTTAGGGTCGGCAACGAGGGAGGGACTATCACAAGACTATTTAGGAGTTTGTTCTCCGGAAGGGCATCCCATTGGGTCTGCCCACTCCTTGCTGAACAAACATAGAAAACGAGAGTTAAAATCACACAGCCAGAGAGAGAGAGAGAGAGGACAGAGAGAGAGATGATGATGATGATGATGATGATCAGATGATGATTTTTAGATGATAGTTTAGGATAGAGTTGTTAGGCACTGGAAGGCCTCTCTTGCACACTGTCCTGCTAACACTACCACGGACCATTCCACTAAGCATTAAGACTACATGAAACCAGAGACAGAGACAGACAGACGGACTGGCTCACCATATTTATGCCAGCTCCAATACAAATGTTCTTTCCCCTTGTAGCCAGTTTTGACATAGTCTGGATGCACACTCAGCCTTACAAACAGATCAGTCGTCCCTGATTTTGAGCAGCATATGATGTGCGCGTAAGGGAGGCATTTCAAAACGCGTGACCCATTCACCCTGGGCCGCAAGAGGTCGTTTCTATTCCTCCTCCGGTGCATCCATTGTGATAAGTCATTCGTATAGTTGGCCCACCAGCAAGGGTTCTTAATGTCTGGGTCGTACTTGGGTTTGGGCTGAAAATGAAATACGAGAAATTTGGGAAAGCTCAAAGACTATCAAGCAAACTTCCATTTTACAACACAACATATTACAACAGCAACAGGAATAAAGATTGCAACAATAATAATAATAATAATAATATGGTTCTTGTCTAGTGTAAAAGGACAACGAAGTCGCTTTTGTGGACGCTGTTCTATCAGCTGTTCCATCAATGATTTTACTCTGTCCGGAATTTTGCGAGTGTTTCGACGTCCGCCATCTCCGGGCGGATACGGAGATGACCCTTTACGCGCTACTCATGAATATATAATTATGTGCGCGATATTAGCGCGTGAGGTCATACTTTTTGGCGCGCGCACACACACACACACACACACACACACACACACACACACACACACACACACACACGCGCGCGCGCGCGCGCGTAGTCTTCAAGTAGTTACTGCATGCAACTGTTGGTACTGTATATAATTAAGTCATTTTAGTTTCCAACAGAGCAGACACTACAATTTCGCATTACCTTATGTAATCTCCCTAGGGTACTAGGTTCACGACGCTTTCGTATGATTGTGTATACACTAAAACATATAACCACGTTAGAGGACCGTGCAATGACAAAATGGAGGTTCTCAGGCATTACTAAAGGGCAGGTTTAAGAAGTACCTTTCTTAACAGGGTGGGTGGGTGTTTTGGGGTTTAACGTCCTTTTCCACCACATAGGGTGATATCAAAGACGTGGCAACGATGAAAGAGCCAGCACAAATATTTGGCCCCAGCCGGGATCGAACTCACAACCCGAGCATTAGAAGTCCAACGCTCTACCATTCGACCACCCCGGCTCCCACGTTTCTTAACAGAGATTTGGATGATGCGATGGACTTTAGGTAACGTATGAGGTATGGTAAAGACGAAAGATCTGTGACCGAAGATTTTAGGAGATACATGTACTTTACAGTAAACAAAAAAAAAAAAAAAGCAACCCTTCCATCTCCACTTGAGATGAATGCACAGGGATGGTTTGTACACAGAATACAGGGGAGCTGATGCCTGAAACGAGATTGCACTAGTCGGACTAATCTTTAGTCTAAGGCTTATTACGCACGACTTTCATCGGCGTGAATTTCCGTTTGGCAGTGTTCCGTGTGATGCGACAATACAAGGGTCCCATGAACCCTTTCTACTCTTTTTCAAGTTCCTTTTGTAAATTTTGAGAGTCCATGGTCTTTTGGTGTCAAAACTCTGAAAGTCAAAACCATTTTTTTTTTGGTTCTTGTTTACGAAAGCATTCAAGTAGGGGGGTGGGTGTTTAGGGGTTTAACGTCCTTTTCCACCACATAGGGTGATTTGAAAGACCGGGCAACGATGAAAACTTACTTCGGCCCCTGGCTCCAAGTGGAGCATAGGCCACCGACAACCCTTCGTCATCGCACTCTGTTCTGGGCTATTCTTGCCACTCCAGTCCAGTTGGTCCCCTAACGATGAAAAAGCCAGCACAAATATTTGGCCCCAGCCGGGACTCCGTATATGCATCGCGTCTCAGGCTTAGTCAAGCTTCGATTGAGATTAGTCAAACCAGTCTCAGACTTACGTCTTAGTCTCTCTCCGGCCGCCAGAGTACGAGTTCAGAACTCACCAAGCAGAAGAGGTCTTCTACTTCTCGTCTGGACGCGTTATGCCCCACACAAACAGGAACCGGTTTGGGTTTGGGTGCATTCAGAGACCGCCGTAACCCCAACGTTCCTTGAGCTTGAAGAAGTCTGTCCAGGTACGACACAGGCACGGATCCTGGGAGAGAGGCCAGGAGCAGGAGGACAAAAGTGCATCCGATAGTGACGCAGAAGACGCTTTGTTTCAGTAGCTTGCGGTATGCGAAGGGCAGGCGAAGAAAACGTAGCATGGTTTGCAAGCCTGTCGAGGAGAAAGGCAAAACAGGGGGTTATTGGCTGTCAGTCTGCAATCCCCGTTCAGTGCTCAAGTGCCGAGATTACCAGGTATCGCCGAAGACAACGTTTTTTTGTTGTTGTTGTTTTTTTTGTAAAGTTACGTTTAATAGTGGGGGTGTACGTACAAAACCGTAGCAATCATCGTGATAAGCTTGACGACATGTGTACGAGCATGTGTACCACGCTCTAATCGTAGATGCTCTGCTGACGATACCAAGATTTATCAAAGAGACGAGACCGTCGAAATTGGCAACACCCGCTTTTAGTTTTAAGAACTTTCGCTGGGTAAACTTACTTTCAGTTTTAGAGGTATTGGAAGCTCACGACATCACGACGGTGCGAGCTGTAGGGTCATTAGGTACAAGGATCTAAGCGTCATGGGTTGGATAGGCACCTGTGCCCTCTTACTATAATAATGGCGGTAGAGGTTTTGATTACAATTTTCCGATTTACAGGGGAGTCATAAGCCAATCAGCTGTTGAAACCTTTCCGAAGGTTGATGTACTCAATCTTATGTATGTTTGTATGGGGTATGTGAGTGTTTTGCTTGTGTGTGTGTGTGTGTGTGTGTGTGTGTGGTGTGTGTGTGTGTGTGTGTGTGTTTGCAAAATTCGATTTACGTGTGTGTGTGTGTGTGTGTGTGTGTGTGTGTGTGTGTGGCTTCTGTTAGTGCAAGTTTTATTGGCTATTATTATGTCTTTATGTTATCATTATATTTTATGGTGGCCTGTTATTTCTCTTCTGGGATTAATAAAGTAATTTGAATTTGAATTGATCGTACGTAAGTAATCAATACGCCGCAAAGACGCAAAGTAATAAGACTTGTTTGTGTAAACCGGCACTGTGGCTTGGAAATTGCTGATAGGGGACGGCTGAGCGAACAGGTGATTACAAGGGTGTCTGGCACGAAAACCTATCCATGCACACCCGTCCCCCCAACTCTGCCCCTGCGTGGCTCTATTCATACCCGTTCGCCCGAAGCGGTGCACAAGTCACTCATTGCAGCCCAAGCAATACACACGAACAGTACTCGGAGTCACCCCGTACCGCAAACTTCAAGTGATCGTTCTGTTCACAATTCAAGGAGCTCAAACGCCATTCCTTTATCAAATCAAAGAGCATTTTCGGCTCTTTCTAAATATTTGAACAGCTTATAATTGATAAAAGTGTACTTATGTACCATTGAAAACGCGTCAGCGTCGATGTTTCTGGAAGGTGTTCTATACCTGCACAGTTTTCAAGTTGTTTCTCCATATTGTTTTCAGATGTTTCGCTGCGAAACAACGTGTTTTGTCGTGTGACATACTTCACAACAATGTTTTCAAAACATGTTTCGATCGTGTTTTCAGTTTTAGGGCCTGCCCTAAAATCCGAAAACATGTTTTGTGTTTCAACCAATGAAAGCCGCCGTGCGGAGTGCCAAGTGACACCTTCCCGTATGAAGGCAAAGAGACATCAGGACTTTACCCAGAAACCCCATCCAGAGGTATTTCATACGCATTGAAGTTCTACATACAAGAAAATGGTGTCTAGTCAGTAAGGCAGGAAAGTCTTGACCGCAGCGGGACGCGTTTCGCCGGAATTTCACCGGCTCATCAGCCACCTTATGTCAAGACAGAGCGGGAAGAATAGGTAAAATATATTTCGGAAATACCGTGACTGAATGCTAACATGGAGGATGAGTGAAAGTGAGAATAAGCAAATATGTTTAGGGAAATACCTCACCTAGCCTAGTGTGTTGCTTCAAAATGGCTGTGTTTGGCGGGCGTGTATACGTCAGATTTTCAGTGACGTGAGTTCGAAAGAAAATGACGTAACAAAAGATCACTGTTCGATTTTCTGCATGTTTCGATGTTGTTTCGCAAAACATGTTTTCACGTGTGTCATGTATTGTTTCGGAAAGCATTTTTCGGGCGTTTTGCCTTTCAAAACATGTTTTATAAAACATGTTTTAGGAAAACATGTTTTCAGTGTGACATCGCCTTATCGTCTGTCAGTCAGGCATGCGGGAAGTAACTCTGTCAAGGGGGCACGACTTTGTTACAAGAATTCATTCACCCATGTAGAACCTCGCATACGTCAAAAAGTTAGTGACGTCAACCAGATAGGCGAGCTAACACGACCTCATGTGTTTGGGGTTTTGCTAGTCATGGTTCCCCCTCTCCTGTAATCGAGGGTCATGGCTCTTCGCGTAGGAAAAATTTAACACATTAATATCTTTGTGGTGGCTGGACCAATATTTAAATAATGATAGGATACAAGTGACGCTGAACAACGCTCCATGAAAATATACACTTTGGCCTTACAAGCAACCTTGCATGATTGTCTGAGTGGAAAATGCCCAACTCTAACACTGCGAGCTGAGGTTCGTCTGCTTGGCAGCCATTTGCAAGGTGTCGGCGCATGCGTGCCTGAATAGAAAACCGCGGGAAAAGTCGGAGATTTCTAAAGGTGGGCAGATCAGACAAAAGCTGACAGAATAACAGGAATTGGTGTAATATCTATTTGTCAGTCTCAAAAACAGTTGGCTGAAAAATCTCACAGGTCCTGTACTGCTTTCTACAAGCTTTTCTTAAAAGATCTTTCAACTAAAACGTAAGTCAGTTCAAGATCCCTCGAATCTGACAGGCCGGCATGCTGATTCCTCCCAACCGCATAGCAGTGAGATCTACACAAACACACGAGATTTTTCTTTGATGACTGAATTTCTGATTACCACTGATTTGATGTGATCACTGATGTGTGAGCGTCAGTTTATCAGTGTCACTTATGTCTCTCTAGATCTAGATTGTGAGCCGACAAGCATATTCACGTGGAAGGATGGTAGTGAGGAGAAAGAATAAAAGGAAAAAAGGGGGCGGAGCGTAAAATACGGCAGGCACTATTACACAGCTGCTGTACTTTTTAAACTTTACAAAATCACCGTCACATAATCCAGTGTGTTAAATTGTACGTACAGTTTTGCTTTCCAGGGACAAGGTCGGTGTAAACTAGCATGCATAATCAAACGCAAAACAGTAATTAATAATGGAAAACGTTGAATCTGAACAGATGATTTAAGTCCATCCTACACAAATCAAGACTCTTTTTGGCTCACTTGTGTAACAAAGTGAGTCTATGTAATAACCCTCCGTCGTCTGTCGTGTGTGTGTGTGTGTGTGTGTGTGTGTGTCCGCAGTAAACCTTAACATTGGCCTTTTCTCAGAATCTACAAACAGCAGAGACACCAAAATTGGCCTGCTGATAGACAGCCATGAGACCTTTCAAAAAATACCATAATGATTGACCTTGACCCAAGGTCAAGGTCACTAAAGCTGTCTGTTTGGAAATGTTACATTGGCATTTTCTCAGAATTTAGAAAAGCCAGAGACATCAAACTTTGCATGATTATAGACACTGACAACACATTTACTGTAATACCTGTATTCAGTGACTTTGAGTCAAGGTCAAGGCATGCAAGCTGTTTTGCGGAAAACCTTCCCAAACCTTAACATTGGCATTTTCTCAGAAACAATGAACAGCAGAGGCACCAAGCTCGGCAAGCTGATAGACAGCAGTAAGTTCTTTCAAAACATACCATATTGATTGACCTTGACCCAAGGTCAAGGTCACTAAAGCTGTCTGTTTGGAAATTTTACATTGGCATTTTCTCAGAATCTAGAAAAGCCAGAGACATCAAACTTTGCATGATGATAGACATTGACAACACATTTACTGATACACTGTATTAAGTAAATTTGAGTCAAGGTCAAGGCCATACAAGCAGGTTTGCGGAAAACCTTCCAAACCCTTAACAATGGCATTCCCTCAGAAACAGTAAACAGCAGAAGCACCAAACCTGGCTTGCTGATAAACAGTAGTAAGACCTTTCAAGAAATACCATTTTGAATGACCTTGACAGAAGGTCAAGGTCATCAAAGCTGTCTCATTGGAAATTTAAAATCGCCGTTTTCTCAGAATGTAGGGGTACCAGAGGCATTAAACTTTGCATGATGATAGATATTGACAAAACCTGTACTGCATACTTGTGTTCAATTTCCTTGAGTCAAGGTCAAGGCCATTTAACGTGTTTTGCGGAGACTTTAACGTTAGCATTTTCTTGGAAATAACAAACAGCAGAGGCACCAAACAAGGCACAATGATAGACAGCATCGAGACCTATGCAGCCATACCCATTTGAATGACCTTGACTCAATGTCAAGGTCATTACAGCTGTCTGTTGTGAAATTTTACATCACCATTTGTACAGAAACTACAAAAACTAGAGCTATCAAACTTGGTATAATGATAGTCACTGATAAGCTCTTCACTTACAGGTCTCATTTGAATGACCTTGGTGCAAGGTCAAAATCATAGAAGATGTCTTGGGAAAACTGTTATATTGCCGTTTTCTTACGAACTATGAACACAAGAGACACCTTACTTCAGGATAGCTGGTGATAAGAGCTTTACAAACATACTCTTTTGAATGACCTTGACCCATCTCACAAGTGAGCCAAGGAAGCTTTGCTCCTCTAGTTTGTCCCTGTAATGTACCAAGAGCATTATTGTCCAATCAATCTACGATGAAAAGTACCTGAACCTCACACAAACTGCAAGAGTCTGTTTTTCATCATATTTCTGTATGACTATGATAGACAAACAACACTGGTAAAATCTAAGTGTATCTAACGAGAATTACACATATTGTGTGAGTTTGTGAGTTTCATTATGTAATACATCAGCCATAATGGGTTCAAAATGAAATTACATTTTGTATACCTTCTATGCGTCCTGGTTATTCAATCTGGTTCAGTTTGTGATGTCAGGCTCTTGTAAGACTCAATACTCTTTAAATGCCCCCAAAATTTGAAGGTCAAGGTCATGTTAAGGTCAAGGTCACGCACACAGAACCGTGTCTTTGGTGGCAAAAACAAATGTTTCAGATGTATTCTGCTCTTTTCAGTCTTTCACATCTGTTTCTGACGCGTTCTGTTCTCAGGTTCATTTCCCTTGATGCTCTTGGCTTTACACCAAAGGGGCTGGTCAAACGTGAGAACAGGGGTAGAGTCGTGTCGTATTGCCTCTTTTGCGACAAACAACATGGTTGAATAGATACAGGTCATGCAGCTTGGACTAAGGTCTATCATTGGCAGAAAAAAAAAAAAAAAACATCAGACACGCGAGGGTGACTCCCTTTGTGCACTGCTTGCATCATTCCTGACCATGCAGGTCGTGAAGGTCGAAGAGGCCAAGACACCTTCCACAAGAGATCTGCCTGCCAGGTTGGGTCGGGTTCTTGCACTGGCCCTTACCGATATCTGACCCCCACCCTCTCTCTCTCTCTCTCTGGAGCCCAGTCCATAGTTTGTATGCTGAGGCGGGTGAACCCTCTCTGGCGCTCCGCCGCACTCGTCTCACGCTCAGCTATGTCCTGAAGCTGAAGGCTAACCCGGACAACCCTGCCCATAACTGTGTTTTTAACCCAGTCTGTGAGGACCTTTTTGAGGTTCATAAAAATGAACCTAAACCCCTGTCCCTCCGTGTCCGACCCCTTTTACAGGAGGCCGGAGTAGATATCGACACTGTTGAGGAAACTCTGTTTCCAACCACCCCTCCCTGGACACTTCCCACCCCTGAGGTCAGGCTGGACCTGACCATCCACAAAAAAGATCAGACCCCAGATGCTATCTATCTTCATGGGCTGCAGCAGATCCTGACCGACTTCCCGGGCTTCCGCCCGATCTTCACCGACGGGTCCAAGTCTGAGGATGGTCGTGTTGGGGCTGCTGCAGTCATGGACGGTCGTGTTTTTACTAGACGCTTAGCGAACGGTAGTTCTGTGTACAGTGCTGAACTGCGGGCCATTTTACTCGCACTTCGGCACGTATACCAGTCTATTGATTGTAATTTTTTTTTAATCTTGTCAGACTCCTTGTCGGCTCTCCAGGCTCTGCATTGCAGAAGATTGGATCACCCGCTCCTGGTGTTGATCCATGAACTGCATGCATCCTTGATTGCCGACAACAAGGACATTGTTTTTATTTGGATCCCAGGTCATCGGAGGAAACAGGTGCGCTGATCGGGCTGCGAATGCTGCCCGCGATGGCCCTGTGGAGGATGAGCGCATGGCCTGTTCTGATTTTAAACCTTGGCAGATCCAATGGGCTGCTCTCCCGGAGAACAAACTATTCAAAGTTCTTCCAAACATCTGTGATAACCTCCCTCGCTGTCGACCTAATCGGCGCGAGGAGGTAGTTCTTAGCCGGCTCCACATTGGGCACACCTACATCACCCATTCCCATCTGTTGAAGGGGGAGGATCCCCCTTGGTGTGTCCCATGCCACGAGCCTTTTACCGTTGAGCACTTTCTAATTTCATGTACGGATCTCACTGCCAAACATTACTGTGCAGATTCACTGAAGGTGCTGTTCAGGGATGTCCCTCCCGACAGCATCTTCAGTTTCCTGAAAGAGGTCAACCTGTTCTATAAATTATGGACCTCAAATATTCAGTCTTTCACTGACCACCTATGTTAAATTTTTAAGTCCTCAAAGAAGTCTCATTTAGACCCGATAGATTTTTAATATTTATTTACATCTTGTTTTAACGCGGGAATGTTATGTTTTATAGGACCTGGCAGGAAGGGACCTCCATGAGCCGCGAATTAGCCTTTGTTGCTTGCGCGGCGTTAAGCCCTAAATAACTAAGTAACTCTGAAGACCAACAAAACAATGTGTTTTCTGACTATGTGTCTCTTAGCCGTTTGCCGTCCGGCGTGATCAGAAGTTAAAAGCCAGTTCTGCGTCACCTTATCTTTGACCCCTTTATCAGTTAAAGTGGAGAATGCGGTATCAGCACTGCATTGTTCATTGCAAATCACACACAAATGTACGTGCTCCTCCATTACATCTATCGGGAGACCTGCAAAATGGTTAGATTTCTATTAACCTTCAAGTCGCTGTTTTGACTCAAATGGGCTTCCATACTTTTTCCTGCACGCTCACCGCACGCGTACCTTTTCTCAACGTCAAACATATGCATCTTCTTTCTTTCAATCCTTTTCTGTCTGTTTTTTTCTATTAAAAAGCTTTGCATTCTTTCATCTAAACTACACTTTCTTCTTGCGATCGCAAACAAATGGTCTAACCAAACAAAAGGAACGCATACTCAGTGAAACTGAAAGACTGACTCACCTTCTTGCATTTCCATGGTGTAAACAACGAAATCCGTTTTCTTTATCACAGAAACTCCATCCCACTCATGCACAGAATGGATTTTAGCCAATATTCTTGCACAACCGCGTGAAAGAAAGCACCGTAGCTCACCCGGAAACAGTGTGTACTGTGTAAGCTGTACAATCGCCTTGTAACAGGCTCCACTGTCGATGTTGCGGCGTCCCGGTTACAGGACGCGCGGTCTGGTTTTTCTATGGCAAGCCGAGTCTGCTACATTTTGTGTCTAATTTTTCTTTATTTAATTTTTGTCAAGCCATATGATTGTAGATTTTCTTAGATTCGTTGTCAGTAATAGCTTAAATATGTCTGAACACAAAGGACCAAAAAAACAAAATCTTGCAGTTTTTTGGAGGTCAAAATACAGAATGAATCCACAATTACATGTTTGGCAGCGTGAGCGGGGAAAACAGCAACATGGTTCAAACTGAAAATGTTGCCACTTCGCATTGTCAGACTCTTGACGTCAATGGCACCATGCGCATCACGTTTGTATGTGGGCACTTGTTTTCAAATTTTTTTCCTTTGGAGCGAAATGATCCAGTTTGCTGAAGACGATCAATAAAATTGTATTGATGATCTTTGGTTTTCCCTCTGTTGTTGTATGTTTCTAAAAAGCATTCATGTCTGTGCTTGGGACTGCTGATAAGACAGTCGAAACATGCTTGGTGAGTGGATGAGGATCTTTGTAAATTAGGCTTTTGGTTGTCCTTTGAGTTGGTCAGACCAGACACAGCGAATGGTCAGACATCAGATTCCTGACGGGCGAAGGTTGTCCGATTTATTTAAGACTTCTTTTTTTTAATGTTTGGCAGATAGTACACATTGTATATTTTAATTCATATACAACTAGGTCTGTTGTACTGCAAACAAAAATGCATAAATGGGTACACCAACCGTATTTATTTATATTTTAGTATTACTTGTACTGTTTAATTTTCACACACACACACACACACACACACACACACACACACACACTGAATGAGAAACATCGAAAGACTTAATGTTCAGGTAGTGTATGTTGAAATTTATCAGCCTTGTGATTAAGACATCACTTGGAAGGTCACACATTATCAAACGTTTCCTTTTGTACATTTATTTCTAGACACATGTTGATCAGTTACAACACAAACATTTTGGCCAATGGGGACAAAGTTTACCATTCAGGCTGGAAACATGACAGCACATGGAAACTGATCAGATTTAGGACTGACCATACAGTAATGTGTCATGGTAAAAACAAAAACAAAACTAAATACCATTTCTTTCAAATGTTACAACAGTGAAACAAGTGCTTGGACAACTAGCAAACTACAGATAACAGAAAATGTATACCTGAAATATATTCTTTAGATTCTCACTGTTCCTTCAGCCCTAGCCAAGTCAGATTCACACTATATTGTGTCTACTTTGCTTCAGTGTTATAACCTTCAAAATGAAAATGTAGCAGTACAAACAAACATACAACCAACCAGCACACCTACAAACATTTCAAACAGAGTTTAGTACTAAATTTATTTCAAAAAGGTGGGGGCGGGGGTATGGCAGTTTGAATTTAGCGTCAAGTGTCCGATTAGATGAGGGAATTTTGGGACTGAATTTCACTAGTGTCAATACTGGAAAAGGTCTTGTCCTATTACAACCGGCTTTGACATCACCATTATGGTAACAAAAGATAATTTTAATGAGGGAATTTTAGTGTCCAAGATGCCCGGTCTGTAGATCCTGCAGCCGGTCTGTAAATCCCATGGTAGGCAGGGATATCACTGGCGATTGCTTTCTGAGGGGATTTCATATCGGTGAAACACAGACTTAGGCCAGTTTAAGAATATGTAATCTTTGCTCTTAGTTTGTAGTACATGTACATGGATTCGACACAATAGAGGTTGTCTGGTATGCTTGTTGCAAACTTTAACATTAAAACAAAAAAGCAAAAGTGGACCTAACTAAACTTACCACTTGGTGTTGACTTGAATAATCGCCATGTTGAACATGATATCAGATGATGACACATTTGTAAAACATATTTGCAGGAGCTGGTTGTTTTGAGCAGGAGCTGGCTGAAATAAATGCATACATGCAGATCAAAGTGATGTTGTAACACACACACACACACACACACACACACACACACACACACACACACACACACCACAGATCTGTAAAAAAAAAAAACAAAAAAGTTTTTGTGATGGTGTGCATGGTTTCTCTTCAGTCCTCATTTGTACTGATCTTGCATGATACATGTACTTCATAGACTGTTCAAACACACACAAAACACTTTGGTATACAGCTGACTTGTACTGCAGGCTTACTGAAATAGCTGCTGGTGAGTCTGACATGAGATCTATCTGTACACTGCCTGAGATCATACTTGCAATACCTATATGTACAGACCAATGCCACAGCAAAATGCACAGTGTGCCCTGCTTTTCAGTCCCCCCCCCCCCCCCACACACACACACTTCCTGCTGCACCAATGCACACCTATCTGTCTAGCATACTGGTTTGTTCAGTGCTCTGCAATAACATGACAAAGTCCAGGGAAAAGAATATCCCAAGTGTCTTACTGTCTATCATGTCACAGTCAGCAGGGGGAAAACACAGTAGGACCATGCTCACCTTCGTAGAATGGATACTGTCTGTGTATGTGATTATCAAAACTGCTGTGAGAATCAGAATCTAATGTAGCACTCCCTCCAGTTTTACTCCGTTGCATCCCAGTACTGCCTCTACTCATCCCTCTCCAACTTTCCTGGACTCCCTTCACAGTACACATCTTCCACACCCACCGGAACTCGACTGATTAGTGTAGATTGATCACCTCTTCCTTCCCATCATCAGAGTCATTTTCTTCCAATTCTTCTACATGCCCGAAGGAATCAGGAAAACCGCCGTCCAAATCTACGAATCTTGCCACACTCTAATCTTCACTTTCTGCACCATTCCCCGGAATATTGAACAAAATTCCACGATTATCCCCATTACGTAATGATCGCGCCGCCATCTTGTTGATACGAAAATCTAAAGTAGATTTTCACACGAACATTTATAGAAACTTAAAACCACTAGTAGATAAATATTGCTGTTTGATGTGAGGAGCGAGACCGCGTCCTTCGACTTTGCGAAACTATTCAGAATATCCCAGGTCAGTAAACCACTGAATATTTCGCTAACGTCATATTTTGAGAAAATTGAATCTTGCCTGCCAAAGTCGCTGACGTGTTCTACACGGTTGCTGAGGAAGCAATAGACAAGATATGCAGTAATTCTGAGTTATACAAACGCCACCAGCGACATTGTGAAGTACAATCCGGGAGCAGTATATTACTGGTATGAGTGATCGAGTGCGAACATTTCAAGATTACAAGATAATAGATAGATCTGGTTCCTGCCTGGTCTGTACAGTTTAGTAACTGCAGACATGTATCCGTAAAGGCTTTCTTTGAAACTTGAAGCAGGCTTTTCAGTTCTAGCATTTAAAGATCTAAAACCACTCTAGTCAATGTCCTAAAATAGTCGGCTGCTAAGACAAAGGTATCAGTGACGCGACGTTACTTTGCTTGTAGGCTCACACGCTTCTTGTCGGACTCAGACGACAATCTCTGTCTAAACGGACAGAGATCATATTGTTTTGAAATAAAGGGGGAAAATGGACGTACAAATACAGTACACTCAAACACACTGCTTAACTTCAACCACTACGAAGAAATCACAACGCGGATTGAGACTGATTGAGGAAGTATCCGTGTTAGTATCCTTTCGTGAAAAATGTCGCAGAAAAGTGCGCGCGGGTTGGTGTGAGGGCGATTGGGAGATAATTAAAACATGGAAGATAACTCTGAAATAACAATGAGTTCATTCCCTTCAGTTTTCGCCGTGCGCCAGAAGGGATCCCATTCTTGATTCTAACTTCCGCAGACGGCCGGTTGAAGCCGTGAACATTTCAATCAAGTTCAGCTATAAACATCATCGTACAGCTTAGGTTCTACTAGCTTTACCCCCGTAGTCCTAGCCCCTGGGATTAAAAGATCAGCATCTACTAGCTGCCCCGTGGCTTCAACCCCGTAGTCCTCTCCCCCAATCCCAGGTTCTCGCATTCAATTGCCGAAGATAGTGCTGTTATGACTGTAAAATCACAAATAACAGCCACTATCCAGCATTGTATTCAAATGAAATACAACTGAAACTACAAGTAGACATTCCCCACTTACCTCGGAAAACCCCGAACCATGGGGTAATTTCTAGTTGTTAAGGCATCAATGAATTTTAGATGCTCCGTAGTTAAGACGACATATCGGATTCTGCATCATCCACTCATTGAGAACAAAACATACAAGACTGTTCTCACACCCTCAGCTTAAACAATCTCTTTAACCCTCGACAAAATTACAAGTGGTAGCTGTCAAATTGTCTCCGTCACTAAAATTTTGATTAGTAAACAAAAGCGAATGTACAACTAAACTCCGAACCGCCCCTCACTTCCTAGCTCCCTTGTCCGAGCTTCGTGGGTTAATGATCGGGAAAATCATAAATACAAACTAAATTAGATTCATGCCAAGACAACACGTAAACCACACGAACATATTTCATGACAACAGTAGCTAGACATCCACATTGTTGCAACTTTTGTCTAACGAAATAGAAAAGAGGAATCTAGGCTGAGTTTTCTCCCTTCAGAAAATTATCTCTCTTCCATCCACGTCGCGGTTCTAACAATTGGTGTTGTGCGCGACTGCAGATGGAGATTGGAGTTTCTCTCCCGGTTGATTTTCGAAGAACCGTAAGTAAAGGATCTGTTTCTGTGTTGCTTTTTATCCGTGCAGTTAGATTTTAGTCTCCTTTACCCCCCCATCTTTCTTATTTCTTCTGGATCATTCGGATAAAGTATAGTTTTTGCTGACAAAGTCAACCGGTCGGGTCTTTTTCGTCTACGACATCGGATGACGTCATTCGAATCAGAACGACATTGAGCTTATGGCTTTGCCCCACAGAAAATCAATCTTCAATTCATCTGACGACATCCAAAATGCTTCAAAAACCACGGATGAATCATTTCAATCCAAGCAGAACCTAATACTTTTAGATGTATTTTCCCTCCATATTTCTTTGGAAATCAACCGCTTGTTTGAGGGAAGGTTTTTCCGACCATGGACAGATGCTTGTTCGATGTGAAAATGCCAGTCGTTTGGGTGGCTGGTCTAAATTTCAGAAATTTCTTTCAGACGGTTTTTTTCGATTCTAAAAAGTTTATAACAACATTGCGGAATGCCCACTCCACCCACTGTCATACACAAACAACTAGCCGAACTGATAAAATTGAAGGAAATCTAATTTTTCATCTTACCAATAAGCCTGTGTCTGTCGTCTCTCCTCTAACAGAATCAACGATATTTGTTGCTCAGAACTTCCGGATTGCTAGAAGGACGAGATCTAGTGCAGTTTGTTTTTTTAATTTTTCATAGATTTCTGGTCTAAAACTGACCTCAACCAGGAAGTGTCATGTTTTTTCTTATGTTTATTTTATGATTACCGTGATCTTTATTTAGAAAATTACTTGGAAATACGAATTTTCGATTTAGATTTAGTGCCGATTTGGTACTCCTACTCTAACGTTTCCGACATTTTTAATTAGGACATGCGTAGAATAGCCAGTGTGACCAACTGCTAATCCAATTCTTCCCCGTCAAATTTTTTGGGGAAATGGTAACGAAATGAACAAAACGGCATGCGGAAAGATTCGGACATTCTATAGAAACCTTCCCTCAAATTTTGTTTCATGCAGATTTAGTGGAAATACTTTTTTTTTATGAATGAAATTTCGAAGTGGAACGTCGATGATCGAATGCATGCAAACAATGGCAATGAACACAGTTTCGCTAGACCAGAAATTTACAGGTAGAAAACCAAAAGAAGTAGGTTCTGACGGTATCACTATCTATCTCTAAATGGCACCAGTTTTAACTTCTGACACCAAATGTAGTCGTTTCGCACGACTACAAGTACGGAAAACGTGTTGCTCTTAGCTGTCAGGATGTGGTGTATGGCCGTTGAGGCGGTGCAAAGCAACCCATGCAATCAATCAACCATCCACACACACTCACGCACACCATGCAGGAACGAACACAACGAACAACATGCAAGTTACCAATCGGAAGGGCTGTTGAAGTTGTAGATGTGGAAATTTACTCCAGTGAATCACACACACTAGTCATGGTTTCCCCTCTCCTGTAATCGAGGGTCATGGCTCTTCGCGTAGGAAAAAATTTCACATTAATATCTCTGTGGTGGCTGGACCAATATTTAAATAATGATAGGATACAAGTGACGCTGAATAACGCTCCATGAAAATATACACTTTGGCCTTACAAGCTACCGTGTATGATTGTCTGAGTGGAAAATGCCCAACTCTAACACTGCGAGCTGAGGTGCGTCTGCTTGGCAGCCATTTGCAAGGTGTCGGCGCATGCGTGCCTGAATAGAAAACCGCGGGAAAAGTCGGAGATTTCTAAAGGTGGGCAGATCAGACAAAAGCTGACAGAATAACAGGAATTGGTGTAATATCTATTTGTCAGTCTCAAAAACAGTTGGCTGAAAAATCTCACAGGTCCTGTACTGCTTTCTACAAGCTTTTCTTATCAAAAAATTCACTGACTCAGCGAAAAGATCTTTCAGCTAAAACGTAAGTCAGTTCAAGATCCCTCGAATCTGACAGGCCGGCATGCTGATTCCTCCCAACCGCATAGCAGTGAGATCTACACAAACACACGAGATTTTTCTTTGATGACTGAACAAAATTTCTGATTACCACTGATTTGATGTGATCACTGATGTGTGAGTGTCAGTTTATGTCACTTATGTCTCTCTAGATCTAGATTGTGAGCCGACAAGCATATTCACGTGGAAGGATGGTAGTGAGGAGAAAGATTAAAGGGAAAAAAGGGGGCGGAGGGTAAAATACGGCAAGCACTATTACACAGCTGCTGTACTTTTTAAACTTTACAAAATCACCGTCACATAATCCAGTGTGTTAAATTGTACGTGCAGTTTTGCTTTCCAGGGACAAGGTCGGTGTAAACTAGCATGCATAATCAAACGCAAAACAGTAATTAATAATGGAAAACGTTGAATCTGAACAGATGATTTAAGTCCATCCTATACAAATCAAGACTCTCATCTTTTTAAGTTGTTTGTCCCTGTAATGTACCAAGAGCATTACATGTTTGGCAGCGAGCGGGGAAAACAGCAACATGGTTCAAACTGAAAATGTTGCCACTTCGCATTGTCAGACTCTTGACGTCAATGGCACTATAGGCGGCGGGACGAACGGATTAACTCGGTATTTTGGTCTAAAGTTAACGAAAAATAACAAAAATGTGATTTAGCTCGGATGCTAAATGAGCAATGAGCAAGATTTTTTTTTATTCCCTGAGTCAAAACCTGATCAGATATTTTGCACGTGCATTTCAGTTGTAATATGTGTTCAAAAAAGATAAGTGTTTGCGCAGAAATAGCCATTTTTTGCTGATGCAGCACTTTTAAAGAGCAAATTTCTGTACAGTTTTTTTTTTTAAGGGCATTAACTGGTATTCAAAGTGAAAACGCAATAAACACAAATTACAAATTATGCTGCACTAAATTATAGTGCAAATCATAAATTATATGATTAGTAGTAAAGAAAGCAGAGTTTGTTCAAATTAACCCTTTATTAACCGTGACCAAAAGTCATGGATCATGTTTTGTTTTTGTTTATGTGTACTGTAAGCTCTTGCACAATGGAAGGACAGAATCAAATCTTAATAGACATATGAATTGTTGCATAAATTCTGCACTGTATATGGGAATTGACAAGATCAGTACACAAGGGGTTAAATTGAACCTAATTAACATACAAAAAAATGTGTTGGTATTTTAGATTCAACAACAACCACAACATCCTTGCAAGGTCACGTTATGTGTGCAGTCAATCAATCCCTTGACTGTTGCATCATCAGTGGTGGGGTGGGGGTGGGGGCATATATAAAATGTGTTGCTACACCCCACTTACTACACCACTGCACCCCACTTGCTCCACCACTACACCCCACTTACTACACTGCTACACCCCAGTTGCTACACTGCTACACCCCACTTGCTACACCCCACTTACTACACTGCTACACCCCACTTGCTACACCCCACTTGCTACACTGCAACACCCCACTCGCAACACCACTACACCCCACTTACTACAGCACCACAATCCAATGGCCTTGTTGCCGATTCTCGTTATAGCGCGTGAACATGCGTGAACGTGCGCGATTTTGGACCGAGACAAGGCTTGATAGACTCGGCATGTGGGCTACTCGAGTCACACACGATGCCGCACTACCACTGCGTTGCGATCGGCTGCCAAAATGGCTCGAGAAAATCAGATAAGCTGGAGAAATTCCCAGAGACGGTCTTACCTAATGGTGAGATCGTTCAGTTTGAGCCCTTTTCTTCAAAAGTTTCAAGAAATTTGTGGATAAAAGCGATTCGAAGGCAGAACGCCGACCCGTCTCGGTGGCCTAGCGTGTGCAGCCGCCATTTCGTCGGGAACAAGCGGACAAATTCTGTCCCGGTACCTACATTGTTTGAACACAATCGTTATGGAACCAAAAATCAAGAAGAAAGACTTTCATTTCCAAGCAAAAGTTCAGTTCGCACTGATAAACAGCCAAAGTGCTTGAACAAAAATTAGTGGCAAGCCACAAGTCACAGCGGGTCGACTTGACCTTTACACCGCCTACCTCTCGGTTGAAGCGACTGCCGATCTGCTTCAAGGGCTAGAGTGATAAGCTGCGCTTTTGTGTAGCCACTTAAACGCACGCCCCTGTCTTTCAGATATTTTTTCAGTTCAGGAACTTTCATTGATTTAATTTTATCGCGAACATCTTCGCCGGTCGAAACGCTCACGTTGCTCGCCATCGCATGCGTAGCCCACCTCAGGTGGACTGATCGCGTCTCCGGCGCTGGAGAGCACCCGACTCTTCGTAACCGGCAACAGCGGAATTACTACACTGCTACACCCCACTTGCTACACCACTACACCCCACTTACTACACTGCTACACCCCACTTGCTACACCACTACTCTGCTACACCCTAGTATTGTAGTAAAGACATTGCTATTGTGTGGCTTTGCCATACAACACAAGTTTACAAAAATTTGTTAATAGGTACAAGTCAAACACACTGATTCCTAGTAACAGAATCACGGCAATTCTGCGCTATTTAAAAGCAGGAACATGTGTCATGTATACTTGCTAGACCTGTCTGATCACATGTAGGATGTCAGTTTGAAAGGTTAGGCACGTTTTCTGCCGGAACATTGCACCCTGTAAAAGCCAGTCACCTGTCTAAGACGGCCAGTTTGACTCAGTCCCTAGGATGACCGTTTGACTGTACAACAAAAATGACATTTGATTCCTGTTTTGTTATTCCATGATTTCTGTTGTATAATGTGGGTAAAAAAAAAACCCTCCAGTATGTCAGTTTTGAAGTGTCAATATCAGTATTTCGTTTTTAGGTTACCCAGAAAGTACATGTACTTTCAATTGCATGTCATGTGAAATATTTGTGTTCTTGTTGGGGGGGGGGGGGGGGGCGTTTGTTACATAAAATTCACTCATTTTTTATTTCTTCGCTTGCTTTGCGGATTGACGGAATGTCTAGACATGATACTCTCTCTCTCTTCCACACACACAGAGTTTCAAAATTGTTGTAAGTGATGTATGGCAAAGTCACACGGTAGCAGTGTATTTAGGGAATGTAGCAGCGTACTGGGGTAGCAAGTCAGTGCTGTGTAGCAAATTATTCATTTATTGTGTAGCAAGTGGGTTAACAGAGTATCGGTGTAGCAAGTGGGGTGTAGTGGTGTAGCAAGTGGGGTGTAGTGGTGTAGTAAGTGGCGTGTAGCAACACATTTTGCATGACGGTCTAGCATAGGCTGTCATGTCGAGTGATGTGCCCGAAACAGGTAAGCTTCCACCTCTTGGTGGTGGCCAGGAGAGATTCCTGGGGGCCTACGTTCCACTCTAAGTACAAGCTCTGCTTACTCAGCAAAAGAGGCCATTTCAACAACACTTGCAGGAAAACACCAAGCCAATCAATTAGTCCCTTATGTCCGAACATTTAATTGCCCCATGAGGGATAAATAAAGTAATTTGAACATGAACTTGAACTTGAACATAGATTGTTGTTCAAAGCCATTCCTTTACAGTCACAGTTTGTCATAAAACAGAGTTTGCAAGAACAGTTTCTGCAGTAAACAACACCAGCAGTCCATGCTTCACAGACGATGACCATCCAGCAGGAAAATCCAAAAATCAGTCCATGAATAAAAAACCAAGCCAGTCAATTTGTTTACTATTTGGTCCAAAGACTGTTGTTCAAATAAAACTAATCCACTCCTTTACAGTCACAGTTTGTTAATGTTATTGTTAAACCACTGAGTTTGCTACAGGAAGGCTTGTTTGCAGGGGGCTAGACAGAGCTTCTAAGTTGCTTTGCTGGAGGTGGTGGTGGTGGCTGGATCAGACCTCCATCTGCACTGTCAGCAGGCGCACTTGCATTTCTCTTCTCTGCTTGACGCTGAAGTAATTCAAGCCTGTCCACAGACACAGAACTGAAAAGTGAACACACTATGTAACAAACATCAAATGCCAAATAGTGTGATTAGATGCATCAGCAATAGTTATTGGTGTGAAGTACATGTACATAGGGCAAAATATAAAATTTCAATTCACAGTTGATACCTCACAAACTGCTGTGCACCAACACTATTAAACTTTATGAGAGTGAAGCACTCAGTCTCTCTCTCTCTCTCTCTCTCTCTCTCTCTCACACACACACACACACACACACACATTTTCTAGTTTAATGTAGGTTCCTGTGCACTCTTTCCCCGCCTGTGAGTCTACCAACTGACCTCTCATCTCCCCCCCCCCTCCAAACACACACACACAAAACTCTCCCCCCCCCCCCCCTCCCTCAACCCGAAAACACTGCAAGTACTGGCATCGCATCATCATAAATCTATACTCAGTGTAGATCAATTTAAAATCCACCGGCTGGGTCAGTAGGGCAGAAATATCAAGACTGCACTACGGGCGAAGAAGATCCACTTACCTGTCTCTTCTTATGAATCGTTGGTAACAGGATCGATGGTATCCCAGACCCTGTAACTCTGCTTCCCGCTGACAGGAATGACTTGAATCAAGAAAAGTCCGCGCGATTTGGGAGCTCGCACAGTCAAACAAACCCCATTGCTGCGCATACCGAAGGGTATTTGCAAATGTTTGATCTGTGAAGGACTTAACTGTGGTGTCTTTACTCCCTGCAAAGTGAACTGAACACTGCAATCTGGTACGAATACCTTCCGAAGACGCCTGAGCCAAACACGCGTCAGCCGTGTTTTCGTTTCGTTTCGTTTCGCAGCCACTGCTATTTGAGCCCGATGATTGGTTAAAATTGCCGCGGTCAGGGACGTCCCTGCCGCAGTAATTTTTTTTAAAGACGCTGATTGGTTGAAAATTTCGCTAATTGGTCAGTGTTCATTAGGTCCGTATTCATTAACCCGACCGGACCGACACGGAAACAACACTGATTTTGCCATACACTAGCCTTGTATTATTTTCATTATATGAAAAAATTGCTTAACTCAGGGGCTATGGAGTGCGTTTTAGACGCCTTGGCTCACGGCCTACCATGCGCATCACGTTTGTATGTGGGCACTTGTTTTCAAATGTTTTTTCCTTTGGAGCGAAATGATCCAGTTTGCTGAAGATGATCAATAATATTGTATTGATGATCTGTGGTTTTCCCTCTGTTGTTGTACGTTTCTAAAAAGCATTCATGTCTGTGCTTGGGACTGCTGATAAGACAGTCGAAACATGCTTGGTGAGTGGATGAGGATCTTTGTAAATTAGGCTATTGGTTGTCCTTTGCGTTGGTCAGACCAGACACAGCGAATGGTCAGACATCAGATTCCTGACGGGCGAAGGTTGTCCGATTTCATTTAAGACTTTGTTTTGTAATGTTTGGCAGATAGTACACATTGTATATTTTAATTCATATACAACTAGGTCTGTTGTACTGCAAACAAAAATGCATACATGGGCACAC
>JACVVK020000608.1:0-45000 GCA_018292915.2 Batillaria attramentaria
GGGGGGGGGGGGGGAGGGGGGGGGGGGGGGGGGGGGGGGGGGGGGGGGGGGAGCTGTAGGTGCCTTGCAAGTACATGAATAAATAAATAAATACAAGGAAACATCCATCCATCCATCCATACTTACATCCATCCATCCATCCATACTTACATCCATCCATCCATCCATACTTACATCCATCCATCCATCCATACTTACATCCATCCATCCATCCATACTTACATCCATCCATCCATCCTTACATTCATGCATACATACTTACATATGTTAGTCAGACATATATATATATACAAGCACAACTACAGTCAGCGTCAAAATAAAGTATCCACCTGTTTCAACCAAATCTTTTGGAAAACCAAAAGCAGAGTGATACATATATTTGGTGTTTTTAAGTCACTGGCCCATTTGTCTAAAGGGTGAAGAAAGTGTTTTTGTTGTGATGAGGAAACCACATAAGCCATACACGCTTGGGTGCACATGGTGTCAAAATCAAAAGTCACAAGAAAACAAACACCAGTTTCAGTCGAATTTACACAGAGATTTTATGGTTTTATTCTCACAAAAAATAACAGTAAGGATCAGAATTCACTCCCAGACAACGTACATTATGTTATCCAAATCATCTTTATTACAGTGATTTGATGTCTAGTCACGTTTGAGTAAATTTACAAAAGTCTAAATCAACACAGCCAGCGCTTTCAAACACAAATTATCGAAAACAATCTTTGCAATAGTCTTTAATGTAATGATTTTATGCACAATATTCAATTGTTTAACTTGACAAGAAAATCTTGGAAACAATGATTAAAACAAACAACAAAAAGCGCCTACACGTGAGGAGAGCAGAACACAAAATGCCATCACAAAGACCACAAAAGGGATCTTTTTTTTTTTCAACCATTCGAACTTGTGTCAAAATCACAATAAAACTGTAAAAAGTCTACAATTCATTCATTTGCATTTTCATTTAAAATGATCCTATCAGGATTAATCATACTGTACATTTAAAGACTGAATTCATGAATTAAATTAACAGACGAAAGACGTTATGGAAAAAGAATGAAATTAAAACACAAAACACATCTGCATAAAAATCACAAAACTCATAATCACACTGTACAAAGAGCGATCAGAGCAGTAATGCAGGCGCGCTTACTTACTGGCACGTGTAGGCGCTTTTTGTTGTTTGTTTTAATCATTGTTTAGATACTGACAACTATAGCCACTGACAACCAGCCACTGACAACCAGCCACTGACAACCAGCCACTGACAACTATAGCCACTGACAACTATAGCCACTGACAACCAGCCACTGACAACCAGCCACTGACAACCAGCCACTGACAACCAGCCACTGACAACTATAGCCACTGACAACCAGCCACTGACAACCAGCCACTGACAACCAGCCACTGAGGGTGGGTGGGTGTTTGGGGGTTTAACGTCCTTTTCCACCACATAGGGTGATATCAAAGACGGGGCAAGGAGGAAAAAGCCAGCACAAATATTTGGCCCCAGCGGGGATCGAACTCACGACCCGAGCATTAGAAGTCCAACACTCTACCATTCGACCACCCCGGCTCCCCGCCAGCCACTGACATCTAGACACTGACAACTATAGACACTGACAACCAGCCACTGACAACCAGCCAATGACAACCAGCCACTGACAACCAGCCACTGACAACCAGCCACTGACAACCAGCCACTGACATCTAGACACTGACAACTATAGACACTGACAATTATAAGACGCTGACAACCAGCCACTGACAACTAGACACTGACAACCAGCCAATAACAACTAGACATTAACAACTACAGACACTGACAATTATAAGACGCTGACAACCAGCCACTGACAACCAGCCACTGACAACCAGCCACTGACATCTAGACACTGACAACTATAGACACTGACAACCAAACACTGACAACCAAACATTGACAACCAGACACTGACAACGAGGCAATAAGGCCCGTACAGACAGACAATAACGCCCACCTGAATGATGTTTGTGACAAAGTTCAGTCCACCAAGTGCCACGAACATCAAGCTCCAGAAAATTCCGTCCTCCAGCAGTTCGTCTCCTTTCTCACTGAACACCTGAAAACAGTGTGTCATGTGACTTTACTACTCATTTCACACTGAAAACAATGTGTCATGATTGTACTACTCACTCCACACCTGGAAACAATATGTCAAGATTTTACTGCTCATTTCACACCTGAAAACAATGTGTCATGATCTTACTACTCACTCCACTCATAAAATCAATGTGTCATATGATTTAACTACTCACTCCACACCTGAAAACAATATGTCATGATTTTATTACTCACTCCACACCTGGAAACAATATGTCAAGATTTTACTGCTCATTTCACACCTGAAAACAATGTGTCATGATCTTACTACTCACTGCACACCTGAAAACAATGTGTCATGATCTTACTACTCACTGCACACCTGAAAACAATGTGTCATGATCTTACTACTCACTGCACACCTGAAAACAATGTGTCATGATCTTACTACTCACTTCAAACATGAAGACAATGTGTCACATGATGCAACTACTCATTTCAAACCTGAAATGACGTGTCAAGATTTTACTACTCACTCCACACCTGACAACAATGTGTCATGATCTTACTACACTGTACTCATTTCACACCTGAAAACAATGTGTCATGATTTTACTACTAACCATCACAGCTAGACTATTCACAGAGCACATACCAGGTAGAAAACTCACACCAATGATTCTACTGAAGAAGACGGCAAAGACAGGCATTGTTGCTCCATTCAAGATGGCCGTGAAACACCCGAACACAATGAACGGCCACTCTTTGGTGTTGTAACTCATTATCTCACAAAATCCGGGCTGAACTTCAGGAGGGGCCTGTTGATGTTCAAACAGAGGATTGTGGGAGTGAGGCACGTACCACTTCACATGACACTGTTACATCACACTAACATTATCACCCAATTATATATTACACACAATTCCATATATCATCCGATTACATTGATCACCCTATATTACATGTATCACACTTGCACACATCAGTATCACCTAACCCTATCACATATAATTATCACCCTATTATATATTACATCCGATTCACGCTTGTGGTAACACTGAAAATGCACACCTGTGTAACACACTGACAGTACACATTGGTGTAACACACTGACAGTACACACTGGTGGTAACACACCGACAGTACACACTGGCGGTAACACTGACAGTACACACTGGTGTAACACACTGACAGTACACACTGGTGGTAACATCGGCGGTACACACTGGTGGTAACACTGACAGTATACACTGGTGGTAACACTGACAGTATACACTGGTGTAACACACTGACAGTATACACTGGTGGTAACACACTGACAGTATACACTGGTGGTAACACACTGACAGTACACACTGGTGGTAACACTGACAGTATACACTGGTGTAACACACTGACAGTATACACTGGTGGTACCACACTGACAGTATACACTGGTGGTAACACACTGACAGTACACACTGGTGGTAACACTGACAGTACACACTGGTGGTAACACTGACAGTACACACTGGTGGTAACACTGACAGTACACACTGGTGGTAACACAGACAGTATACACTGGTGGTAACACACTGACAGTACACACTGGTGGTAACACACTGACAGTACACACTGGTGGTAACACACTGACAGTACACACTGGTGGTAACACTGACAGTATACACTGGTGGTAACACACTGACAGTACACATTGGTGTAACACACTGACAGTACACACTGGTGGTAACACTGACAGTATACACTGGTGGTAACACAATAACAGTACACATTGGTGTAACACACTGACAGTACACACTGGTGTAACACACTGACAGTATACACTGGTGGTAACACACTGACAGTATACACTGGTGGTAACACACTGACAGTACACACTGGTGGTAACACTGACAGTACACACTGGTGGTAACACTGACAGTACACACTGGTGGTAACACTAACAGTACACACTGGTGGTAACACTGACAGTATACACTGGTGGTAACACACTGACAGTACACATTGGTGTAACACACTGACAGTACACACTGGTGGTAACATCGGCGGTACACACTGGTGGTAACACTGACAGTACACTCTGGTGGTAACACACTGACAGTACACACTGGTGTAACACACTGACAGTACACATTGGTGTAACACACTGACAGTACACACTGGTGGAAACATCGGCGGTACACACTGGTGGTAACACCGGCAGTACACACTGGTGTAACACACTGACAGTACACACTGGTGTTTCACACTGACAGTACACACTGGTGGTAACACCGGCAGTACACACTGGTGGTAACACCGGCAGTACACACTGGTGGTAACACACTGACAGTACACACTGGTGGTAACACCGGCAGTACACGCTGGTGGTAACACGACAGTACACACTGGTGGTAACACCGGCAGTACACACTGGTGGTAACACCGGCAGTACACACTGGTGGTAACACACTGACAGTACACACTGGTGGTAACACCGGCAGTACATGCTGGTGGTAACACCGGCAGTACACGCTGGTGGTAACACGACAGTACACACTGGTGGTAACACCGGCAGTACACACTGGTGGTAACACACTGACAGTACACACTGGTGGTAACACCGGCAGTACACGCTGGTGGTAACACCGGCAGTACACACTGGTGGTAACACACTGACAATACACACTGGTGGTACCACACTGACAGTACACACTGGTGGTAACATCGGCAGTACACACTGGTGGTAACACACTGACAGTACACACTGGTGGTAACACCGGCAGTACACGCTGGTGGTAACACACTGACAATACACACTGGTGGTAACACACTGACAGTACACACTGGTGGTAACACTGACAGTATACACTGGTGGTAACACACTGACAGTACACACTGGTGGTAACACACTGACAGTACACACTGGTGGTAACACACTGACAGTACACACTGGTGGTAACACACTGACAGTACACACTGGTGGGTGGGTGTTTGGGTGTTTGGGGGTTTAACGTCCTTTTCCACCACATAGGGTGATATCAAAGACGGGGCAACGATGAAAAAGCCAGCACAAATATTTGGCCCCAGCGGGGATCGAACTCACGACCCGAGCATTAGAAGTCCAACGCTATACCATTCGACCACCCCGGCTCCCCGTACACACTGGTGGTAACACCGGCAGTACACACTGGTGGTAACACACTGACAGTACACACTGGTGGTAACACCGGCAGTACACACTGGTGGTAACACACTGACAGTACACACTGGTGGTAACACACTGACAGTACACACTGGTGGTAACACACTGACAGTACACACTGGTGGTAACACACTGACAGTATACACACTGGTGGTAACACCGGCAGTACACACTGGTGGTAACACACTGACAGTACACACTGGTGGTAACACACTGACAGTACACACTGGTGGTAACACACTGACAGTACACACTGGTGGTAACACCGGCAGTACATGCTGGTAGTAACACACACTGACAGTATGGCCTGGCAGTAACATTGACAGTGCACACTGGTGTAAATTTACAAACTCTGTGCAACAACACTACACGAACTAACCTCCTCCTCTGCCTCTTGTTTAGCCGATGCCTCAGACATGGTGCGTGTCCGGGACACCTGACGTGACAGTTGCCGTGACAACCGGCGTTGTGAAACAGAGCGTTGTCGCATCACTGTTGGAGTTACCTCTCCGTTGACCAGGTCAGTTTTCACCTCCTCTACATCGCTTGCGGAGTGGAGAATATCGTCCAGAACAGCCTTCACTACAAACACACACACACACACACACACACACACACGCACACACGCACGCACACACACAGCTTTGTGAGCAGATAATATCGTCTATGATAGCTTCACTACACACACACACACACACCATGTAGTGTCTGACACGTTAAAGGAAGGTGAACCACCCAATGACACATCTTGTCTGGACACACCATGTAGTGTCTGACACGTTAAAGGTAGGTGAATCACACTCTGACACATGTTGTGTGGACACACCAAGTAGTGTCTGACACGTTAAAGGTAGGTGAATCACACTCTGACACATGTGTGGACACACCAAGTAGTGTCTGACACGTTAAAGGTAGGTGAATCACCCAATGACACATGTTGTGTGGACACACCATGTAGTGTCTGACACGTTAAAGGTAGGTGAATCACACTCTGACACGTTGTGTAGTGTCCGACATACTAGAGGTAGGTGTCAAACACACGTTGTGTAGTGTCCGACATACTAGAGGTAGGTGTCAAACACACGTTGTGTAGTGTCCGACTTGTTGAAGGTAGATGCATTAACTGTTCTGTAACACCATGCAGTGTCTGACACATTGAAGGTATGTAAATCACACTCTGACACATGTTGTGAAGACACACCAGGTAGTGTCTGACACGTTGAACTTGAAGGTATGTAAATCACACTCTGACACATGTTGTGAAGACACACCAGGTAGTGTCTGACACGTTGAACTTGAAGGTATGTAAATCACACTCTGACACATGTTGTGAAGACACACCAGGTAGTGTCTGACACGTTGAACTTGAAGGTATGTCAATCACACTCTGACACATGTGAAGAAACACCATGTAGTGTCTGACACATTAAAGACAGGTGAATCACACTCTGACACACGTGTAGACACACCATTAAAGGTCAGTGAATCACACTCTGACACATGTTGTGTATACACATCATGTACTGCTGGACATGTTAAAGGTAGGTGAATTGTACTCAAACACAACTGCACTGTAACACATGTTGTGTAGTGTCTGGCATGTTAAAGGTAGGTAAATTACACTCAAACACACGACATATATATGTGTCTGACATGTTTAGGGAAAATCACCTGGCCTTTCCCCCTCTGTGTCATCACTGGCGATCTGCTGAAGCGTGACCAGTTGGTGATATAAGGCGCCGCGGTCCATCAGTTCCGAGTGAGAGCCGCTCTCGGCTACCTGCCCATCTTGCAGCACATAGATGACATCTGCATTCTGGATCGTTGACAGTCGGTGGGCCACAACAATCGTCGTCCGACCTTCTCGTGCCTGGCAGCAGGAAACAGATCGCAAACACTATGTTAATGATAAAGATCACAAACACTGTTGCTATGTTAAAGCCCTCCGGTCCCACCCCCCATCCCCACCCCCTGCCCCACCCCCTCATATACTACTATACTGATGCTACTCACACAAAGTTACCATGGTTACAGTTTTGTAGTCTCCAAACAATGCTACTGTCATGTACATTACAAACATCGCAATCAGTGCTCACCTTGTCAAGAGCACTCTGTACAATTTTCTCACTCTCTGAGTCCAGTGCAGACGTAGCCTCATCCAGCAAAAGGATTCTGGGATTGCGAACTAGGGCGCGTGCGATGGCCACTCGCTGCTTCTGTCCACCTGACAGCTGAGCACCTCTCTCTCCAACCAGCGTGTCGTATCCCTGGCAACCAACAGTCATTATCCCTGATGACCAACAGTCTATCCCTAGCAACCAACAGTTGTATCATGACAACCAACAGTCTATCCCTTGCAACCAACAGTCATATCCCTGACAACCAACAGTCATATCCCTTGCAACCAACAGTCATATCCCTGACAACAAACAGTCATATCCCTGACAACCAACAGTCATATCCCTTGCAACCAACAGTCATATCCCTGACAACAACAACAGTCAATTATAATGTACAGTCAACCAAAACACAGCCAGTCAATTACAGTAGAGCCTCTTTTGGGCGACCATGCACCCATGGGGCCGAGCAGAACCGGTCGTTAACGACAGTTGGTCGCCCAAACCACAGACACTCACGGTAGTGTCTGGATCCCTCCCCGAGAGCGCATATAATAATAATAATAATAAATTTCATTTATATAGCGCACTTCTCAGATACAGTGACTCATTGCGCTAACACACATCACTCATACACATTCACACTACACAGACCAACACGTCAATCAGTACATCTTACACATCACACAATACAATCAATATCAACCATACAGATAATGGCATAAATTTTAATGTGACTCAGTATCAGTGTTTGGTGTTTCTGTGGAGTCTTTAAGTAATCAAGGTTGTGCAGCTTTACCTAAATGTAAGCGACGGATAACGTGTCCAAACGATGTACACTGATATCCCGGCGTTGCCAGTTTGCTAAGTGTCAAAACACCAAGTTTAGTCCGGTTGAATTCCCAGCGGCATCACAGCCTCTCTCTCTCTCTCTCTCACCGTCACGGTGGCAATGAGAGAGAGAGAGAGAGAGAGAGAAACACACACACACACACACACACACACACACACACACACACACACACACACGCGCGCGCGCACGCGCGCACGCACGCACGCACACACACACACGTCAGTGTCCAAACGACATACACAGGTACAGTCAACCACAACTCAGTCAAAAGAGGCAACCAACCAAAACACAGACAATCTACCATACCTTTGGCAGGCCAGAAATAAAGTTGTGCGCGTTGGCCTCTTTGGCTGCCTGAATGATTTCATCATCTGTGACATCTGGACGACCCAGGCGGATGTTGTCACGGATACTGCAGCTGAACAAAATGGGTTCCTGTGATACGATCCCAATGTTGCGGCGCAGCCAATGGACATTCAGATCCTTGATGTCCCGCCCATCTAACTCTACCTACATCACATCAACAGTACTGACAATAAGGATGTGTATAATACTCCATACCGACCATCTAACTCTACCTACATCACATCAACAATACTGACAATAAGGATGTGTATAATACTCCCTACTGCCCATCTAACTCTACCAACATCACATCAACAATACTGACAATAAGGATGTGTATAATACTCCATACTGCCCATCTAACTCTACCAACATCACATCAACAATACTGACAATAAGGATGTGTATAATACTCCATACTGCCCATCTAACTCTACCTACATCACATCAACAATACTGACAATAAGGATGTGTATAATACTCCATACTGACCATCTAACTCTACCTACATCACATCAACAATACTGACAATAAGTATGGGTGTACTCCATACAACCCTTATACCCATGACCTAGTACGAGATAACCGCCCATACCAATGATCTAGTCAGCATTACCCCCCGGATACCCATGACCTAGTAAGAGCTAACCCCTGATACCCATGACCTAGTAAGAGTTAACCCCTGATACCCATGACCTAGTCAGAGTTACCTCCAATACCCATGACCTAGTAAGAATTAACCACTAACACGAGTGATCTTTGTATTTTTATGTTTTTGCTGTTGCCCCAACTCTTCACCTGCTCCAGTGGTCTTTCTCCCAGGTCGTGGGTGGAATTCACGGAGGGCTCGGAAGCTGGGGCAATTTTTATAATGCATGATGATGGAGATCAGGATGATGGTAAGACGATGCTATGGAGGTCCATGTGTGATACTAAGCGAAGCACCCACAAAGTCACACCCGTGAAGTGGGTGCATATCGGCCGTGTGGCAACAGCATCCCCATTGGGTCCATAGCACACCCGCTCTGGGTAGGAGCTGACCTTGGTAGGAAAAATCCCACTTGCCTCAGCCGGGACTCAAACCCGGGTCACCCGGTCCATGGTCCAAAGTGCTAACCACTACACTATGGGGACCAGTGATACCAATGATCTAGCCAGAGTTACCCCTAGTAAAAGTTATCCCCTGATACCCATGATCTAGTAGCAGCACGGAACTGTCATCCTCATGCAGCTGTCTTATATTAACAAAGTGGCAACATATACCATCAGACTGAACAGTACTCACCGTGCCAGTGCTGGGGTCATAGAACCTCTGTATCAGCTTGATGATGGTGGACTTGCCGCAGCCACTACCACCCACTAGCGCCACCGTCTGACCGGGACTGATCGCCAGGTCAAACATCTTCAACACCTACAACAGTGACACAGGAAATGCATGTGCATGTACTACACACAGTAAACACATGTGCTACATACAGTAAACACACATACTACACACAGTACATACACGTGTAACACAAACATGTACTACACACAGTAAACACATGTACTACATACAGTAAACACACATACTACACACAGTACATACACGTGTAACACAAACATGTACTACACACAGTAAACACATGTACTACACACAGTAAACACATGTACTACACACAGTAAACATGTGTGCTACATACAGTACATACACGTGTAACACAAACATGTACTACACACAGTAAACACATGTACTACATACAGTAAACACACGTGCTACATACAGTACACACACGTTTAACACACACATGTACTACACACAGTAAACACATGTACTACATACAGTAAACACACGTGCTACACACAGTACATACACGTGTAACACAAACATGTACTACACACAGTAAACACATGTACTACATACAGTAAACACACATACTACACACAGTACATACACGTGTAACACAAACATGTACTACACACAGTAAACACATGTACTACACACAGTAAACACATGTACTACACACAGTAAACACATGTGCTACATACAGTACATACACGTGTAACACAAACATGTACTACACACAGTAAACACATGTACTACATACAGTAAACACACGTGCTACTTACAGTACACACACGTTTAACACAAACATGTACTACACACAGTAAACACATGTACTACATACAGTAAACACACGTGCTACATACAGTATACACACACGTTTAACACAAACATGTACTACACACAGTAAACACATGTACTACATACAGTAAACACACATACTACACACAGTACATACACGTGTAACACAAACATGTACTACACACAGTAAACACATGTACTACATACAGTAAACACACGTGCTACATACAGTACATACACGTGTAACACAAACATGTACTACATACAGTAAACACACGTGCTACATACAGTACATACACGTGTAACACAAACATGTACTACACACAGTAAACACATGTGCTACATACAGTACATACACGTGTAACACAAACATGTACTACACACAGTAAACACACGTGCTACATACAGTACATACATGTGTAACACAAACATGTACTACACACAGTAAACACATGTGCTACATACAGTACATACACGTGTAACACAAACATGTACTACACACAGTAAACACACATACTACACACAGTACATACATGTGTAACACAAACATGTACTACACACAGTAAACACATGTGCTACATACAGTACATACACGTGTAACACAAACATGTACTACACACAGTAAACACATGTGCTACATACAGTACATACACGTGTAACACACACATGTACTACACACAGTAAACACATGTGCTACATACAGTACATACACGTGTAACACAAACATGTACTACACACAGTAAACACACGTGCTACACACAGTACATACACGTGTAACACAAACATGTACTACACACAGTAAACACACGTGCTACATACAGTAAACACACATACTACACACAGTACATACACATGTAACACAAACATGTACTACACACAGTAAACACATGTACTACATACAGTAAACACACATACTACACACAGTACATACACGTGTAACACAAACATGTACTACACACAGTAAACACATGTGCTACATACAGTAAACACACATACTACACACAGTACATACATGTGTAACACAAACATGTACTACACACAGTAAACACATGTGCTACATACAGTAAACACACATACTACACACAGTACATACATGTGTAACACAAACATGTACTACATACAGTAAACACATGTGCTACATACAGTACACACACGTTTAACACAAACATGTACTACACACAGTAAACACATGTACTACATACAGTAAACACATGTACTACACACAGTATACACAGTAAACACACGTACTACACACACAGTACATAAATGCATCACACAAACATGTGTACTTCACATAGTAAACACGTGTTACACACAGTAAACATACATACTACACACACAGTGCACATATATGTGTTACACAAACGTGTACTTCACACAGTAAACACATGCTACACACAGTAAACACATGTAGTAGATACATGTAACACTGACACATACACTACACACAGACAGAGACATGTAACACTGACACATACACTACACACAGACAGAGACATGTAACACTGACACATACACTACACACAGACAGAGACATGTAACACTGACACATACACTACACACAGACAGAGACATGTAACACTGACACATACACTACACACAGACAGAGACATGTAACACTGACACATACACTACACACAGACAGAGACATGTAACACTGACACATACACTACACACAGTAAACACATGTAGTAGAGACATGTAACACTGACACATTCACTACACACAGACAGAGACATGTAACACTGACACATACACTACACACAGACAGAGACATGTAACACTGACACATACACTACACACAGACAGAGACATGTAACACTGACACATACACTACACACAGACAGAGACATGTAACACTGACACATACACTACACACAGACAGAGACATGTAACACTGACACATACACTACACACAGTAAACACATGTAGTAGAGACATGTAACACTGACACATTCACTACACACAGACAGAGACATGTAACACTGACACATACACTACACACAGACAGAGACATGTAACACTGACACATACACTACACACAGACAGAGACATGTAACACTGACACATACACTACACACAGTAAACACATGTAGTAGAGACATGTAACACTGACACATACACTACACACAGTAAACACATGTAGTAGAGACATGTAACACTGACACATACACTACACACAGACAGAGACATGTAACACTGACACATTCAACAGTCACACAGACTACAGATTACCATCAAAACTACGAGATACACACCGAGATATCTTCCCGCGTCGGGTAGGCAAAGTTGACTCCTCTGAAATTCACTCTGCCCTCCACATGTGTTGGTCGCTCCCCTGCCAAGCTGGACGAGTCTATCTTTGGTATCTGGACGAAAAACACAATGATGGAACATCAAGGTCTACATGACATCTATGGTCACATCAACACTGTCAACACAATGATGGAACATGAAGGTCTAAGTTATGTTTATGGTCACATCAGCACTGTCATGGCATTAAACACGTTCATGGAACATCAAAGTGTAAGTATGTCTACATAGTGATGGAACATCAAGGTCTACATGACATCTGAGGCCACATCAACATTGTGAACACAATGACTGACCATCAAGCTGTATGTGACATCAACACAATGATAGCACATCAAGGTCAGCATGAGATCTACTGTCACATCAACATTGTCAACACAATGATTGAACATCAAGGTCTATGTGATCTCTACAGTCACATCAACATTGTCAACACAATGATTGAACATCAAGGTCTATGTGATCTCTACAGTCACATCAACATTGTCAACACAATGATTGAACATCAAGGTCTATGTGATCTCTACAGTCACATCAACATCATCATGCAAGTTTGGCACATCTGGATTTTGAGAAAAGCACAAATTGACAAGCACTGTACATTTCTCCTGCACTATTCTCAAGATGAATTATTTCTGTAAACAGGTCAGATAACTTCTGATCATTCAAGCTCATTCCTTTGATTACTAAAAATCATACTGTTGATTAATCAGTTCAACACACCCGTTTGATCAGTTCAAATACTTTGCCGCCCGCCCCCTTGGCAGCAGCCACAGCGCCCATGTTTGGTGCAGCTTGACCCAGTGACATGGATGATGACAGCACACAGAAAAACACCTGTTATCATACATCACACAACATTAACCTGTCATCATGTAATAACATTAACCTGTCATCACACATTAACATGTCATCACACAATAACATTAACCTGTCATCACACAATAACATTTACCTGTCATCACACAATAACATTAACCTGTCATCACACAATAACATTAACCCGTCATCACCAGCGATCGTCAAATGCGCTCGCCCGCTCGCTTTCGCGACCAAATTTACCGTCGGGCGAGTGAAAGCTCCGGTAGCGGTAGCCCGAATGGCGAGCAGGAATTCTGAGATGATTGGTCATCACGCAATAACATTTACCTGTCATCACACAACATTAACCTGTCATCACGCAATAACATTTACCTGTCATCACGCAATAACATTAACCTGTCATCACACAATAACATTAACCTGTCATCACACAATAACATTAACCTGTCATCACACAACAACATTTACATGTCATCACACAATAACATTAACCTGTCATCACACAATAACATTAACCTATCACACATTAACATGTCATCACACAATAACATTAACCTGTCATCACACAATAACATTAACCTGTCATCACACAATAACATTAACCTGTCATCACGCAATAACATTAACCTGTCATCACGCAATAACATTAACCTGTCATCACACAATAACATTTACCTGTCATCACACAATAACATTAACCTGTCATCACACAATAGCATTAACCTGTCATCACACAATAACATTAACCTATCACACATTAACATGTCATCACACAATAACATTAACCTGTCATCACACAATTACATTAACCTGTCATCACACAATAACATTAACCTGTCATCACACAATAACATTAACCTATCACACATTAACATGTCATCACACAATAACATTAACATGTCATCACACAATAACATTAACATGTCATCACACAATAACATTAACCTGTCATACAGTGTGTATTGTATATAGTGTGTATCATATAATTATGTATTGCATGTACTGTCTTTTGAAAGACATAATGCCTACCGTCAGAACATCACCTGGCGAAAGTCCATCTGTTCCACAGGAATTCTGATAATCATACACCTGTGTTGAGCCGTACCTGGAAAAATCATGTGATGTGTTAAACAGTGCCCCCCAAAGCAGACAGGATGGGTTTAAATTCATAGCTAGTCACTGGCTGCAAAAAAAAGCAGGCAGCCATGACTACTGACTGACACTGAGCTGGTTAAACCATGACCATCTGTCCTGAACAGCTGTTGCTACGGATTTTAAAGCATTATGGTCTGTCCTGAACAGCTGTTGCTATGGTTTTTAAAGCATTATGGTCTGTCCTGAACAGCTGTTGCTATGGTTTTTAAAGCATTATGGTCTGTCCTGAACAGCTGTTGCTATGGTTTTTAAAGCATTATGGTCTGTCCTGAACAGCTGTTGCTATGGTTTTTAAAGCATTATGGTCTGTCCTATACAGCTGTTGCTGTGGTTTTTAAAGCATTATGGTCTGTCCTATACAGCTGTTGCTACAGTGGGTAAGGAAAATCATGAACAATTCTCGCAAAGATGATGAAAGCGTCATGATCTGTCCTAAATACATCCCTCAGCTACATGATCTGTCCTATCCACCCCGTCACTAAGACAGTTAAAGCATCATGATCTGTCCTAAATACATCCCTCAGCTACATGATCTGTCCTATCCACCCCGTCACTAAGAAAGTTAAAGCATCATGATCTGTCCTAAATACATCCCTCAGCTACATGATCTGTCCTATCCACCTGTCACTAAGACAGTTAAAGCGTCATGATCTGTCCTAAATACATCCCTCAGCTACATGATCTGTCCTAACCACCTGTCATTCAGATCCTAAACAACTGCCACTACGGGGGATCATGGTGATGTTAACAACTATTTTCACCCACATGACTTACAACTGTTTACACCCACATGACTTACCAGAACGCCAGACCGTACGATCCAAATATACACAGCACGGTGATGTTAACAACTGTAATTTACACCCACATGACTTACAACTGTTTACACCCACATGACTTACAACTGTTTACACCCACATGACTTACAACTGTTTACACCCACATGACTTACAACTGTTTGCACCCACATGACTTACAACTGTTTACACCCACATGACTTACAACTGTTTACACCCACATGACTTACCAGAAAGCCAGACCGTACGATCCAAATATACACAGCATGGTGACTCCTGTACCAACTCCCAACACGAGACTTTTCTTCACACCAAGTTTCAAGCTCTCCTCTAAAGCGTCTCTGTATCTGAAAGACACAGTTACAGCATTGTCTTGTTGCATATCCATCACTGTATGTACACACAAAGTTGTGTTAAGCGTGTTGATTTGTAACTGTACTGACTGTCCTCTGTGACTGAAACCTTGGGCTTTAGTTCTAATCACGTCAAAAAATTATTATCATCCTGGCCATGGACTTAAGTTGTGATCAAGTCAACAAATTATGTACAGACTCGCACCACGGGATTTAGTTGTGATCAAGTCAACAAATTATGTACAGACTCGCACCACGGGATTAAGTTGTGATCAAGTCAACAAATTATAGGTATGTACAGACTCGCACCACGGGATTTAGTTGTGATCAAGTCAACAAATTACCGGTATGTACAGACTCGCACCACGGGATTTAGTTGGGATCAAGTCAACAAATTACCGGTATGTACAGACTCGCACCACGGGATTTAGTTGGGATCAAGTCAACAAATTATGTACAGACTCGCACCACGGGCTTTAGTTCTAATCAAGTCAACGATACACAAACTCAACAGATTAATGCCCTCTCTCATTTGCACAACAAACATTTCCAACAAGTGTGCACGGTAAAGACCGCAGATCCATCAGTCAAAAATGAGACAATCATGACCTGTATAATAGAACACACACACACACACACACACACACACACACACACACACACACACACACACCAAAACCAATTTTAAAAATGCAGACAACAAAGAAGACAAATATTTCCGCCAGTGAGAAACAGAGGGAAACAGATGGGATTTACCTGCTCTGTTCCCGGCGCCAGCCTCTAAAGCTGATGACCGTACGTATACAGGAGAACACCTCCTCGGCTATGCTGCCGGCTTTTGCGTACACTGCTTGCTCTCTTTGGGTTAAAGATGAAGTCAGCTGTGCAAGCGAAATAAAAACACCAATAAAACGACTTCAATGTGTCTGCAATTCAATATAATTAAGTTTCCTCACAAAATTAACCCACAGGAGCAAGAGTAAACAAACTTTGTCTAAACTCTGTATCACCCACACATTACTCACACTGGCAGCAGGAGTAAACATACTTTGTCTAAACTCTGTATCACCCACACATTCCTCACACTAGCAGCAGGAGTAAACATACTTTGTCTAAACTCTGTATCACCCACACATTACTCACACTGGCAGCAGGAGTAAACATACTTTGTCTAAACTCTGTATCACTCACACATTCCTCACACTAGCAGCAGGAGTAAACATACTTTGTCTAAACTCTGCATCACTCACACATTACTCACACTGGCAGCAGAAGTAAACATATACTTTGTCTAAACTCTGTATCACCCACACATTCCTCACACTAGCAGCAGGAGTAAACATACTTTGTCTAAACTCTGTATCACTCACACATTCCTCACACTGGCAGCAGGAGTAAACATACTTTGTCTAAACTCTGTATCACCCACACATTCCTCACACTAGCAGCAGGAGTAAACATACTTTGTCTAAACTCTGTATCACTCACACATTACTCACACTGGCAGCAGAAGTAAACATATACTTTGTCTAAACTCTGTATCACTCACACATTACTCACACTAGCAGCAGGAGTAAACATACTTTGTCTAAACTCTGTATCACTCACACATTACTCACACTGGCAGCAGGAGTAAACATACTTTGTCTAAACTCTGTATCACTCACACATTCCTCACACTAGCAGCAGGAGTAAACATACTTTGTCTAAACTCTGTATCACTCACACATTACTCACACTGGCAGCAGGAGTAAACATACTTGGTCTAAACTCTGTATCACTCACACATTACTCACACTAGCAGCAGGAGTAAACATACTTTGTCTAAACTCTGTATCACTCACACATTACTCACACTGGCAGCAGGAGTAAACATACTTTGTCTAAACTCTGTATCACTCACACATTACTCACACTAGCAGCAGGAGTACCGGTAAACATACTTTGTATAACCTCTGCATCACCCACACATTACTAACACTAGCAGATGGAGTAAACATATTTTGTCTAAACGCTGTATCACTCACACATTTACTCACGCTAGGACCTGGAGTAAACATACTTTAAGCATGAAGGCAAAGGAGACGGCCAGTAAAGGGCTGACAGACAACATGACTAACGACAGCTCCCAGCCTTTGATGAAGCCGATGATAAGGCCAGACAGAAACTGGGAAAACGATCGTATCACCATCCCCAACTTGTCCCCCATGCCGTCCCGCACACGCTCCAAGTCACTGTCAATAAACATCATCACATCATATTGACAAATATTACACTGGTGGTAAACAACATACATTTTCTCTGTGTAAGCAATCTCCAGGACTTATATGCCACAATGAGACAAGTTTTCCAAGTGTACAACAGTCTAGCTGCAGGACATATCATGTAATATGACACAAGTTTTCCCTGGGTAAGCAGTCACCGGGACATGCAACAATATATGACACAAGTTTTCCCTGGGTAAGCAGTCACCGGGACATACAACAATATATGACACAAGTTTTCCCTTTGTAAACCGCTTTCCAGGGCATTATATAACAATGACACAGGTTTTCCCTGCTATATAATTATATATACAACCATGACACAAGTTTTCAATCCTCTGATACTAAGACCCAAGTTTTCCCTGCTTTGTAACAATAACATAGGTTTTCCCAGCTATTATTATGTAACAATGACACAAGCTTTACCTGCCATGTAACAATGACACAAGCTTTACCTGCCACGTAACAATGACACAAGCTTTACCTGCCACGTAACAATGACACAAGTTTTACCTGCCATGTAACAATGACACAAGCTTTACCTGCCACGTAACAATGACACAAGCTTTACCTGCCACGTAACAATGACACAAGCCTTACCTGCCACGTAACAATGACACAAGCCTTACCTGCCACGTAACAATGACACAAGCCTTACCTGCCACGTAACAATGACACAAGCTTTACCTGCCACGTAACAATGACACAAGCTTTACCTGCCACGTAACAATGACACAAGCCTTACCTGCCACGTAACAATGACACAAGCTTTACCTGCCATGTAACAATGACACAAGCTTTACCTGCCACGTAACAATGACACAAGCTTTACCTGCCACGTAACAATGACACAAGCTTTACCTGCCACGTAACAATGACACAAGCTTGACCTGCCACGTAACAACGACACAAGCTTGACCTGCCACGTAACAATGACACAAGCTTGACCTGCCACGTAACAACGACACAAGCTTGACCTGCCACGTAACAATGACACAAGCTTGACCTGCCACGTAACAACAACACAAGCTTTACCTGCCACGTAACAATGACACAAGCTTGACCTGCCACGTAACAACAACACAAGCTTGACCTGCCACGTAACAATGACACAAGCCTTACCTGCCACGTAACAACGACACAAGCTTTACCTGCCACGTAACAACGACACAAGCTTGACCTGCCACGTAACAATGACACAAGCTTGACCTGCCACGTAACAACGACACAAGCTTGACCTGCCACGTAACAATGACACAGGCTTGACCTGCCACGTAACAACGACACAAGCTTGACCTGCCACGTAACAATGACACAAGCCTTACCTGCCACGTAACAACGACACAAGCTTTACCTGCCACGTAACAACGACACAAGCTTGACCTGCCACGTAACAACGACACAAGCTTGACCTGCCACGTAACAATGACACAAGCTTGACCTGCCACGTAACAATGACACAAGCTTGACCTGCCACGTAACAATGACACAAGCTTGACCTGCCACGTAACAATGACACAAGCTTGACCTGCCACGTAACAATGACACAAGCTTGACCTGCCACGTAACCATGACACAAGCTTGACCTGCCACGTAACAATGACACAAGCTTGACCTGCCACGTAACCATGACACAAGCTTTACCTGCCACGTAACAATGACACAAGCTTGACCTGCCACGTAACCATGACACAAGCTTGACCTGCCACGTAACAATGACACAAGCTTGACCTGCCACGTAACAATGACACAAGCTTGACCTGCCACGTAACAATGACACAAGCCTTACCTGCCACGTAACAATGACACAAGCTTTACCTGCCACGTAACAACGACACAAGCTTGACCTGCCACGTAACAACGACACAAGCTTGACCTGCCACGTAACAATGACACAAGCTTGACCTGCCACGTAACAATGACACAAGCTTGACCTGCCACGTAACAATGACACAAGCTTGACCTGCCACGTAACAATGACACAAGCTTGACCTGCCACGTAACAATGACACAAGCTTGACCTGCCACGTAACAATGACACAAGCTTGACCTGCCACGTAACAATGACACAAGCTTGACCTGCCACGTAACCATGACACAAGCTTGACCTGCCACGTAACAATGACACAAGCTTGACCTGCCACGTAACCATGACACAAGCTTGACCTGCCACGTAACAATGACACAAGCTTGACCTGCCACGTAACCATGACACAAGCTTGACCTGCCACGTAACCATGACACAAGCTTGACCTGCCACGTAACCATGACACAAGCTTGACCTGCCACGTAACCATGACACAAGCTTGACCTGCCACGTAACCATGACACAAGCTTGACCTGCCACGTAACAATGACACAAGCTTGACCTGCCACGTAACAATGACACAAGCTTGACCTGCCACGTAACAATGACACAAGCTTGACCTGCCACGTAACAATGACACAAGCTTTCCCTGCCACGTAACAATGACACAAGCTTTCCCTGCCACGTAACAATGACACAAGCTTTCCCTGCCATGTAACAATGACACAAGCTTTCCCTGCCATGTAACAATGACACAAGCTTTCCCTGTACAGTGTCTATAAGTCACCAGGACATTATGTAACAATGTGTGTAACACTCACTCAGACAGGCGTGTAGTGAGTTCTCCTGAGGAGTTTGTATCAAACCATCCCATCTCCTGACGCAGGATGGCCTTGAAAAACGACCGACGCATTTTGAACACTTGTCGTTCACTGGCCGTCACCCATCCTGACACCTGATACAGAAAGATTGGTTAGTCACTGTAAGGACACACTCATGCACACAACCATGGACATACACACACACACACACACACACACACACACACACAATCCATCCATGTAACAACTTTGTAACACCAATCTGAGACATGTTAACATGTAACATCAGATCTATGTCACACCAACCTGAAACATCCCATTAAGTGTACACCAATCTGAAACATACAGCTATGTAACACCAACCTCAAACATCCCATTATGTAACAACTAGTAACACCAACCTCAAACATCCCATTATGTAACAACTAGTAACACCAGCCTGACTACGTAACAAGTATGTGATAGTAACACCAACCTGAAATATGCAACTATGAAACAATGATGTAACACCAACCCGAAACATACTACTACATAATAACCACGTCACACCAACCTGAAACATGCAACTATGTAACAACGAAGTAACACCAACCTGAACATGTATGCAAAACTATACATACAACTATGTAACAACTGCATGTAACACCAACCTGAAACATGCAACTATGTAACAACTATGTAACACCAACCTGAAACATGCAACTATGTAACAACTATGTAACACCAACCTGAAACATACAACTATGTAACAACTATGACTGTAACAACTCAATAACACCAACCTGAAAGAAAGAGCAGACAAACACTCCAGCCCCAATGTAACACAGTTTGATGGCGTTGTCCGTCATGGCATCGTTAAAATTAAAGTCAGACATATTTCGGGAGGTGATGTTGGGCACTGAGCAATTGGGACCGAAGATGGTACCATTCGGGCCTGTCAAACACACAAACAAATGAAATCTGTTCTTTTTGTTTGTTTGTTTGTTTTTCCCCAACTCTTTCATCCTACAGGAAACTGTTTTCACACACATATGAAATTAAACAATGAGCAGGCTAAAACATTGCCCACAGTGATCTCCCTCTCATATTGTAGCTGCAGTTAGCGCCAATAAAGTCGACCGCAATATACTAGCTACATTTACAGCCGATGAAGTCGTCAGTCATAATTATGCTAGCTACACTTACCGCCGATAAAGTCGACCGTCATATGCTAGCTACATTTACCGCCAATAAAGTCGACCGTCATATGCTAGCTACATTTACCGCCAATAAAGTCGTCAGTCATAATTATGCTAGCTACACTTACCGCCGATAAAGTCGACCGTCATATGCTAGCTACATTTACCGCCGATAAAGTCGTCAGTCATAATTATGCTAGCTACACTTACCGCCGATAAAGTCGACCGTCATATGCTAGCTACACTTACCGCCGATAAAGTCGACCGTCATATGCTAGCTACATTTACCGCCGATAAAGTCGTCAGTCATATGCTAGCTACATTTACCGCCGACAAAGTCATCAGTCATAATTATGCTAGCTACACTTACCGCCGATAAAGTCGACCGTCATATGCTAGCTACATTTACCGCCGATAAAGTCGACCGTCATATGCTAGCTACATTTACCGCCAATAAAGTCGTCAGTCATAATTATGCTAGCTACACTTACCGCCGATAAAGTCGACCGTCATATGCTAGCTACATTTACCGCCGATAAAGTCGTCAGTCATAATTATGCTAGCTACACTTACCGCCGATAAAGTCGACCGTCATATGCTAGCTACATTTACCGCCGATAAAGTCGACCGTCATATGCTAGCTACATTTACCGCCAATAAAGTCGTCAGTCATAATTATGCTAGCTACACTTACCGCCGATAAAGTCGACCGTCATATGCTAGCTACATTTACCGCCGAGAAAGTCGTCAGTCATAATTATGCTAGCTACACGACCGTCATATGCTAGCTACATTTACCGCCAATAAAGTCAACCGTCATATGCTAGCTACATTTACCGCCGATTAAGTCGTCAGTCATAATTATGCTAGCTACACTTACCGCCGATAAAGTCGACCGTCATATGCTAGCTACATTTACCGCCGATAAAGTCGACCGTCATATGCTAGCTACATTTACCACCGATAAAGTCGACCGTCATATGCTAGCTACATTTACCACCGATAAAGTCGACCGTCATATGCTAGCTACACTTACCGCCGATAAAGTCGTCAGTCATAATTATGCTAGCTACACTTACCGCCGATAAAGTCGACCGTCATATGCTAGCTACATTTACCGCCGATAAAGTCGACCGTCATATGCTAGCTACATTTACCGCCGATAAAGTCGACCGTCATATGCTAGCTACATTTACCGCCGATAAAGTCGACCGTCATATGCTAGCTACATCTACCGCCAATAAAGTCGTCAGTCATAATTATGCTAGCTACATTTACCACCGATAAAGTCAACCGTCATATGCTAGCTACATTTACCGCCGATAAAGTCGTCAGTCATAATTATGCTAGCTACACTTACCGCCGATAAAGTCGACCGTCATATGCTAGCTACATTTACCGCCGATAAAGTCGTCAGTCATAATTATGCTAGCTACACTTACCGCCGATAAAGTCGATCGTCATAATATTATGCTAGCTACATTTACCGCCGATAAAGTCGACCGATATATGCTAGCTACATTTACCGCCGATAAAGTCGTCAGTCATAATTATGCTAGCCACACTTACCGCCGATAAAGTCGACCGTCATATGCTAGCTACATTTACCGCCGATAAAGTCGTCAGTCATAATTATGCTAGCTACACTTACCGCCGATAAAGTCGACCGTCATATGCTAGCTACATTTACCGCCGATAAAGTCGTCAGTCATAATTATGCTAGCTACACTTACCGCCGATAAAGTCGTCAGTCATGTACTAGCTACACATACTTACCACCGATAAAGTCATGACTCAAGTAACAGCTACACGTATCACGGGTAAAGTCATTAGTCATATACTATCAATACCTACCACTGATACAGTTGTCATACACCAGACTTACTAGCGATAATGTCGTCAGTCTTATACTCGCTGTACTTACCACAGATAAAGTTGTCATATATACTAGCTATAATTATGACGGATCGTCAGTCATATATTAGCTATACTCATCACGGGTAAAGTCATCAGTCATATACCAGCCATACTTACCACTGATAAAGTTGTTCATCATACACCAGACTTACCACTGATGAAGTCGTTAGTCATACTGCCCAAGATGATCGCCATGAGCGGAAATCCCGCTCCCACACCAGCTGCAGCCACTGAGCCGATGAAAATGAGGAATTTGTCCAGACACGTGGCAAACGAGAACTGGACAGAAAGAAGTACATGCACAGTACTTAGTAAACTGAAATCAGCTGGGGGTGGGGGGGGGTGGGGTGGGGTGGGGGGGTGGGGGGGGGGGGGGTGGAGCTGTTTACTTTACTACAAGCTTGTTAGCATAGTGTCATTCACACACAGTCGGACCCACTTAACAGGAAAGTATATATACGCACCAATTCTCCTAGTGTGGCAGTCCTTGGTAGCGCCTTTTCATCTTTCTTCTCTGGGCTGAAGAACAAGAAAACACCAACAATTACAACAATGCTGTGTTACACACATGACTGTCCACAACACATTACATACATGACTGTCCACAACACATTACATACATGACAGTCCACAACACATTACTTACATGACAGTCCACAACACATTACATACATGACTGTCCACCCACAAGCTACTAAGTCCACCGCTAGCTGTGCCTGTGTACATGTCTATAACCCACGAGCCACTAAGTCCACCACTAGCTGTGCCTGTGTACATGTCTATAACCCACAAGCCACTAAGTCCACCACTAGCTGTGCCTGTGTACATGTCTATAACCCACGAGCCACTAAGTCCACCACTAGCTGTGCCTGTGTACATGTCTATAACCCACGAGTCACTAAGTCCACCACTAGCTGTGCCTGTGTACATGTCTATAACCCATGAGCCACTAAGTCCACCGCTAGCTGTGCCTGTGTACATGTCTATAACCCACGAGTCACTAAGTCCACCGCTAGCTGTGCCTGTGTACATGTCTATAACCCACGAGCTACTAAGTCCACCGCTAGCTGTGCCTGTGTACATGTCTATAACCCACGAGTCACTAAGTCCACCGCTAGCTGTGCCTGTGTACATGTCTATAACCCACAAGCTACTAAGTCCACCACTAGCTGTGCCTGTGTACATGTCTATAACCCACAAGCCACTAAGTCCACCGCTAGCTGTGCCTGTGTACATGTCTATAACCCACAAGCTACTAAGTCCACCACTAGCTGTGCCTGCATGTGTACACGTCTATAACCCACGAGTCACTAAGTCCACCACTAGCTGTGCCTGTGTACATGTCTATAACCCACGAGTCACTAAGTCCACCGCTAGCTGTGCCTGTGTACATGTCTATAACCACGAGTCACTAAGTCCACCACTAGCTGTGCCTGTGTACATGTCTATAACCACGAGTCACTAAGTCCACCACTAGCTGTGCCTGTGTACATGTCTATAACCCACAAGCTACTAAGTCCACCACTAGCTGTGCCTGTGTACATGTCTATAACCCACAAGCCACTAAGTCCACCGCTAGCTGTGCCTGTGTACATGTCTATAACCCACAAGCTACTAAGTCCACCACTAGCTGTGCCTGCATGTGTACACGTCTATAACCCACGAGTCACTAAGTCCACCACTAGCTGTGCCTGTGTACATGTCTATAACCCACGAGTCACTAAGTCCACCGCTAGCTGTGCCTGTGTACATGTCTATAACCCAGAAGCTACTAAGTCCACCACTAGCTGTGCCTGTGTACATGTCTATAACCCACAAGCCACTAAGTCCACCGCTAGCTGTGCCTGTGTACATGTCTATAACCCACAAGCTACTAAGTCCACCACTAGCTGTGCCTGTGTACATGTCTATAACCCACAAGCCACTAAGTCCACCACTAGCTGTGCCTGTGTGCATGTCTATAACCCACAAGCTACTAAGTCCACCACTAGCTGTGCCTGTGTACACGTCTATAACCCACAAGCCACTAAGTCCACCACTAGCTGTGCCTGTGTACATGTCTATAACCCACGAGTCACTAAGTCCACCACTAGCTGTGCCTGTGTACATGTCTATAACCCACAAGCCACTAAGTCCACCACTAGCTGTGCCTGTGTACATGTCTATAACCCACAAGCCACTAAGTCCACCACTAGCTGTGCCTGTGTACACGTCTATAACCCACAAGCCACTAAGTCCACCACTAGCTGTGCCTGTGTACATGTCTATAACCCACAAGCCACTAAGTCCACCACTAGCTGTGCCTGTGTACATGTCTATAACCCAGAAGCCACTAAGTCCACCACTAGCTGTGCCTGTGTACATGTCTATAACCCACAAGCTACTAAGTCCACCACTAGCTGTGCCTGTGTACATGTCTATAACCACGAGCCAATCAGTCCATCACTAGGTGTTGCTATAACCTTGAATCTGTTGACGTCTCCCGACATGAATCCATCGCCGTTACCAATTTTAAACCATTCACTGCTTCTGACTTTGAATCTGCTGCATGCTCTTTGTCTTGCTTCGGTTCCACTGTGATTTCCATGCTGTAGGATTTGTGTGGCATGGTGCATCAAGTCAGGTATCAGTCACGGTTACGCGTCAACTGATCAAGTGATTTACATGTACAATGTATCAGTATCAGTCAGCTACAACTGGTCCTGCTGTCCAACATCTGTCAGATTCACACCTACACAACCGCTAACATCACGCACAAATGCTGCACATTTCCAACCAATGTCTCCAACAAGTACACGTGTATATATATAGCTGTAGTTCTCTGCCACCTTAATCTCTCCCACCACACACAGTTCACTCAGCTGTGTGCACAAGTGACTCAGTGGTGACTCAGTTCTGACCACATACACAACTACTCCAACCTCCACCTGAAAATAACCCTCACATGCTAAGTTATTAGTTCTCGTCTCTACGCTCTACACGTCCTTCCATCACTGATGCAACCACAAGGTGCGGCACGTCCAGTCAACCTGGCACAGCCACGCGGCCTTATCATTATCACGCTAACATTTCAATCTGACGGACAACGTCCCTCCAACGTCCATGTTACACTTCTCTACCCGTGGTGATAAGGAACCTTCTATTCCTGTTTGACCTTCAGCTGATAACAAAACTTCTGATTACACATGGTCTCCACGCACTTGGACTCACAGCCACAAAGGACACAGCAAACAAGACAGCCTGTTCAACAGTTTTTGATGTAGGTGGTGCTGACAATTTCTTTGGGCTCTGTGCTTCTGGTACATGGTTAGAACTAGTACCTGGTTAGAACTAGTATCTGGTTAGATCTAGTAAGTGGTGAAAGGAAAGGTAACTTAAGCGAATCCTGAGGATTTTCTTGGTTGTCCTTGATGTCATTATTTTGATTAGTACTGTACATATAGCCTCAGCATATCTTACAACAGGGATGGATTTACTCAAATATGCCAATGAGACATTGTCTCCTTGACCAGTCATTTTTATGAGACATTTTCATTTTCTATGAGACAGTCAAGTTCACCCGCATCACTCTGTCACATGTCTGTGCCGAGAGCCTGTTCCTAAGTGCAGTGACGTTCAGGTTCTGAACGGGAAAGGACCTCTCGATCGCAGAACTGAGAAAACTGATAACGCGCCAATATTTTTTGCAACTCTTTCGAGCGAGAGTTCCTGGCAGCGTGCGCGGCGAGCGGGATAAGTAAGCCTCATCACTAATATTAGATTAGTGTAACAGACTCTATGACTGACACGGACAGCGCATCTCTGCTTCGCGTTAGCAAGTGCGCTTGTGATGTCATGTTCGTGCGACATATGATGCATTTTGCAAAATTTCTATGCAACATTTTATCAAAATATGAGACATAGTCGCACGGCGCGTGAGAAAATCGATCCCTGTTACAACATTACTGCAAGCTGTGATCTATACAACTGAATACCATATTTGACACAAGATGCCTTTTGTAAAGATGTTTCCAGACTGATGTGAGAAGATAGTTTGCCGTGAAAAAAGTCACAGGTATTAACTGTCTACATGTACTTAGTTCACAGGTCAACGTACACCACAGACCACACAGTCAGCCAACTGCCTTCCTACTTCATTTGTCTCAGGGAATTCATCAACCATTTTGCATTTGCGTATTTGGTCAAAAGTTGAAAATGGAGTAAACATTAGTAAGTAAACATTAGTAAGTAAACATTAGTAACAAACATTAAGTTAATCCACGTCAAATGTAGCACAGTAAGAACTATTGGGAACACTGGCGGTCTGTTAGTGGTTTTCAGTGATGACTCGACCATTTGAACTGAAACGACAAATCCATTTCACGATTATGTCAAAGCCAAACCTACACCAACAGTCTGAGGAATTTTTTTTTTTTTTTTTAAATACATGTCGTGTATAGTTATCCTATACATATCTTGTGCCGGTATGTATCGATACCTGACACTGATTACTATTTTTTCATTACTTGCCTTGACTTTGATCCTTTGATTTCTACAGTGCTATAGTCTCCCTCCTTTCCCACATCTTGTTTGAGAAGAGGTGTACACTCGTCGTCCGCTGCTTCAGACATGTTGTTTCTGTGTGACGTTCTTCTGTCTCAGTCTTCGTTCCTTCACACGGCGCACTGACTGTCGTCACACCTTGCAACTCGCACCCTCCCTGCACAGAAAAAGTAGGTCACAGTCCGGCTGGTTGGGGGGGAGGGGAGCGGTACATGAGCCAACTACATCCGAGTCATGTAAACAAAGTGCGCCATATTTAATAATAAAATCTTGCAACACCTTAATTCGACAACAGCTACAGAGCAAGAAAATCTGAAGAAGACCACAATGCATGCTTGTAAACAAACCCCCAAGTGCATCAAGATCCGGGGCACAACTCCAACATCCGGTGCTGATGCACTCATTATGTACTTGTGTACTGTACCGTTGGAAAGAACTTGGATGTGCATGACGTAGTCAGCTGCATTCTGTTCTCCGTATGCAGCATTTTGCCTGCTAGCTGAATTCTACCATGGTCAACTACAGCAGAACTACAGCAACGCGATCTGTCTGTGTGCCATTCACATTGTCATGACATCATTACTCGGCTGACATGGGTACATGTACCCAAACGTTACGGACACGCGGTACAGTCATGTCCTGTCGCCAGTTAGCGCGGCCTTATCGTCAGTTTAAAACATGTCAGTCAATAATCGCCCTGTTTCTGGCCGCGGGCCGGGGCGTGTTTGGATGAAAATGATCACGGTGTAGGGGATATGGTGCCGGAATGACCAGCTCAGTCAGTTTAGACGGCCGGCAGCCGCCGGGACTCAGTCATGACGACTGCAACTGAATCCTGAGTGTGCGGACCCGGCCGACGACCGGCTCTAATTCAGTTTTTTTTTTTTTTTCACTATTATTATTATTATTATTATTATTCCATTTCGGTAGTTCACTGAACATATAGTCTGGGAAAGACTCGAGACCGCCCAAACTGATCCGCAGTGATGAGTTTCGGCTTCAGTTCAGTGACTGATGTCAGTGGAACTCAGTGATGTGAACTAACAATGACCCGAGCACCGTGACTGCTCACCGGCGGTACTGCTTAAAACCTGCTAGCCAAACGTTGTTTCAAACGTTGTACCCACAAGCCCGCAACAGTAATTGTGGTACACCGTACTGTGAGCCAACGGTTATTACGCGAACTGACATTGCCACTGGGGTACAGCCGTGCCAACAGTTATGTCGTAAACTGGCATTGTACCCACTTGACAACGCTGTTATTACGTAAACTGGCATTGTGCCCACTTGACAACGCTGTTATTACGTAAACTGGCATTGTGCCCACTAGCCAACAGTTATAACATAAACATTGTACCCACTGGCCAACAGTTATTACGTAAACATTGTACCCACTAGCCAAGAGTTATTACGTAAACATTGTACCCACTAGCCAAGAGTTATTACGTATACATTGTCCGGCAGTACCCACTAGACAACAGTTATTACGTAAACATTGTACCCACTGGCCAACAGTTATTACATAAACATTGTACCCACTAGCCAAGAGTTATTACGTATACATTGTCCGGCAGTACCCACTAGACAACAGTTATTACGTAAACATTGTACCCACTGGCCAACAGTTATTACATAAACATTGTACCCACTAGCCAAGAGTTATTACGTATACATTGTCCGGCAGTACCCACTAGACAACAGTTATTACATAAACATTGTACCCACTAGCCAAGAGTTATTACGTATACATTGTCCGGCAGTACCCACTAGCCAACAGTTATTACATAAACATTGTACCCACTAGCCAAGAGTTATTACGTATACATTGTCCGGCAGTACCCACTAGACAACAGTTATTACGTAAACATTGTACCCACTAGCCAAGAGTTATTACGTAAACATTGTACCCACTAGACAGCAGTTATTACGTAAACATTGTACCCACTAGCCAAGAGTTATTACGTAAACATTGTACCCACTGGCCAACAGTTATTACATAAACATTGTACCCACTAGCCAAGAGTTATTACGTAAACATTGTACCCACTGGCCAACAGTTATTACATAAACATTGTACCCACTAGCCAAGAGTTATTACGTATACATTGTCCGGCAGTACCCACTAGACAACAGTTATTACGTAAACATTGTACCCACTAGCCAAGAGTTATTACGTAAACATTGTACCCACTAGACAGCAGTTATTACGTAAACATTGTACCCACTAGCCAACAGTTATTACGTAAACATTGTACCCACTGGCCAACAGTTATGTCGTAAACATTGTACCCACTAGCCAAGCACTGAGTTATCACATGAATGTTGTACCCACAAGCCAGGTGTAGTCGGAAAATAACACTGCGGGAAAGAAAAAAAAACACTACAGGAGTGTTTTTCCCCCAGTAAAATAACACTGGGAGTGTTAGTTTCCTAGGAAGATTACACTCCTGCAGTGTTTCTTTCCTAGGAAGATTACACTCCTGCAGTGTTTCTTTCCTAGGAAGATTACACTCCTGCAGTGTTTCTTTCCTAGGAAGATTACACTCCTGCAGTGTTTCTTTCCTAGGAAGATTACACTCCTGCAGTGTTTCTTTCCTAGGAAGATTACACTCCTTCAGTGTTTCTTTCCTAGGAAAAATACACTCCCAGTGTTTTTTTTTTCCTGGAAGTCTTTTTTGCCTCCTACACCGGCAACAGTTATCACTGTTACCGTGACATGAACGTTGAACCCACTTGCAAAACTAACGTTATTTAGGAAGTGACCGGCACTGCGGTAGCCATTATAACCAAACGTTATTACTGTCAGTACATGAACGTTGTAGTGGCCGCTTACCTCAGTTTGACACTGAGCTGTCTGTTTCACCACCACCCGGCCCTGAATAGAGAAAACACCACCCACCGTCGGCACAACTCAGTCAGTGATACCCCGGGTGTGAGTCTCCGGGCGTCCGCACTCTATACCGATACACACACACATTGCCACTACGTCCAGATAACTACCGTATATATATATACAGGATAGAACGAGTATTATCATACGGGTACCTGTGGTTCGCCATCACTGACTGAGTCAGTGAATGGACTGAGATCTGTAATCGTGTTGGTGCTTCATTATCACGTGACGAAACTGATTCAGCTTATTACATCAGGTGAACTACTGACAACACTCAGTGACTAATGCTTCATCAGTGTCACACACACACACACACACACACACACACACACACACACACACACACACACACACACACACACACACACACTCACACACACACACACACACACACACACACCGTGAAGAGTCAAATCGACGTACAATCTATGTAAACTGTTGGGATCAAAACTGATCCAAAAAAGTTGCCCTTGTGTGTGTGTGTGTGTGTGTGTGTGTGTGAGAGAGAGAGAGAGAGAGAGAGCGCTGTTTCAGAGGTTTCACAGATGGTTGCGCTTTCCTGTGTACAGATTATGTGTATGTTGTACATATATCTTTTGTCGTGTCGTTCTGTGTATAATTATGTGTTTTTTTTTTTTTTTGTTTTTTTTTTTTTTGGGGGGGGGGGGGGTATCCTCCATATCTCAACAGGGGAAAAAGGAAAATAAAATCTTGACTCTAGAATCTTGAACACACACACACACACACACACACACACACTCTCTCTCTCTCTCAGTCTCTCTCTCTCTCTCGCTGCCCATAAGGCGAGTGCAAGACGAGCTGTACGCGAATCAAGACAGTCACGTGACTGTATGAGACCCACGCCATAAAAGGAAAAAAGACGGTGAAATCTGCAGGTAAGTATGACAAGCGTTCCCAAAATACACCATGACACGGCCGACAACAACGGTAGGCCGTAAGTACATCTGTACTGACTCGCTCGCTATGTGTCAACATGTAGGGCAATGCTGCCTGACCTAGTGACCTTGTCTGTACTTGAATTGAAAACAGTCAGTATGCCCTGGTCAACAGCTATCTACATGCACGTAACATGGGTACATTTCTACCCGCTCGCTGTGTGTTAGTGAGCCGGTAGGACACACCTTGTCTGTACTTGAATACAATATGCCCTGGTCAACAACTACCTACCTACCTACCTACATGCACGTAACATGGGTACATTTCTACCCGCTCGCTGTGTCAGTGTTAGTGAGTAGGACACACCTTGTCTGTACTTGAATACAATATGCCCTGGTCAACAACTACCTACCTACCTACATGCCTACCTGCCTACCTACCTACCTACCTACATGCGCGTAACATTGGTACATTTCTACCTGCTCACTGTGTGTTAGTGAGTAGGACACACCTTGTCTGTACTTCAATACAATATGCCCTGGTCAACAACTACCTACGTGTAACATGAATACTTTCCTACCCGCTCCCTGTGTATCATTTTTTGTTATTTTATTTTATTTTTTTAAAGAGCCCCCATTGAAACTCATAGTCCAAAGTCCGTCATCAGTTTGATCAGCACTGAATGCATTCAGTAACCAACAGCTCTCGTGGACTAAACGCTAATAATAGTCCGTCATCAGTTTGATCAGCACTGAATGCACTCAGTAACCAACAGCTCTCGTGGACTAAACGCTAATAATAGTCCGTCATCAGTTTGATCAGCACTGAATGCACTCAGTAACCAACAGCTCTCCTGGACTAAACACTTATCAGCCTTCCGGAAAATCTTGAAGCTGATGATTGTCGCTCTTGCTAGTACTTTCTTTCAGCCGCTAACGGAACCACGACAGTCTGCAAACTACCGGCCTTGGTAAGTCAGGCCACTGCCTCATCACCTCAACTGCTGCGTAATTCTTGCTATCAAAAAAACTGTCCTCTAGTGACACTTTCAAAATACCTTTCATCACCGGCCCCCGTAGTGTAGTGGTTAGCACTTCGGACCATTGACCGGGAGACCCGGGTTCGAGTCCCAGCCGAGGCAAGCGGGATTTTTCCTACCTAGGTCGGCTCCTACCCAGAGCGGGTGTGCTATGGGCCCAGTGGGGAGGCTGTTGCCACACAGCCGAGATTCACCCACTTCACGGGTGCGACTTTGGGGGTGCTTCCCTTCGTATGACACGTCTTATGACGTGGATGATTACACGGCCGGCACCGCAGGTGCCGTAGTTCCCGGGCCTGGTTAACGCCGGGATATTTATGACAGGAAGCGTGGAATGCGGCCCTGTCCCGCAGTCCCAAACCACACGGACCTCCATAGCATCATCTTACCATCATCCTCATCTCCATCATCATGCATAATAAAATTTGCCCCAGCTTCCGAGCCCTCCGTGGATTCCACCCATTACCAGGGAGGAACACCACTGGAGCCGGCAAAGAGTTGGGGCAGCAAAAACAAAACAAAACAAAAAAACAAAACAAAAAAAAAACTTTCATTACTGTACACGACTCAGTTAGTGCGATATATTCAATAGTTTTGAGATGAAAAGTAAAATGTCGTGTGGTGTTGATTGATGGTATTAGTGGTTACATCCTACACTAAATCGATCTCAGTCGCAGCAACTTAAGCATAAGTATGAAACAGAAGAAGCCGCTTCCTTTTCTGTGGGTAGAAGTGTGGCATTATTTTGTACACCTTTGGAACCGCTACAAGATTTGTATTTGTATATTACAGTATGTAACTAGTTTGTAGTTTAAAGGTTAGGTTTGTGTCTGTGTCAGTGTCTGTGACTGTGTCAGTGTCTGTGTCAGTGTCTGTGCCTATGTCAGAGTCTATGTCAGTGTCTGTGCCAGTGTCTGTGTCAGTGTCTGTGTCAGTGTCAGTGTCTGTGTCAGTGTGTGTGTGTGTGTGTGTGTGTGTGTGTGTGTGTGTGTGTGTGTGTGTGTGTGTGTGTGTGTGTGTGTGTGTGCAGGGGCGCCGAAACCGGGGGGGGGGGGGGGGGGCAGGGGGGGCAGCTGCCCCCCCGCCCCTTGTACCCAAGCAGGGGGAGCAAGAGTATCTTTTTGCCCCCCCCCCCCCCCCTGGAAAATCAGGTGACTATGGCAAGAGGCCCCATCGATGAGTGCATCCTTGCCGTTGGAGATGGGGCTTGCGTGTCTCCATGACCCCGAGAGCTATGCCGGCGGGAGATTCGTCTCCTGGTAGGGCCACCCATGCTGGACAGGTCGAAGGGTAGAGGCCAGACGAAGCGCACTCACTGGTCCTCCAGGTTGGGGGTTTGAGTAGGGCTAACAACCCAACTCTTTAAAAACAAAACCTGTTACAGAAACTACAACCACAGATCTACAACGCAACTTGGTCCAGGAAGAGTCCTCTCTAGTAGAGCCCATGACGCGAGCTGGTGAAAGCCCTCGGGAAGCCAGTGCGCCGACTACTCTTCTGACGGCCAAGACCAAAGCCAGGATAGGGACCTGGAACATCCGAACCCTATACGAAACAGGAAAGACAGCACAAGTGAGTCAAGAAATGCATAGATACAATCTGAAGCTGCTCGGCCTATGTGAGACAAGATGGACAGGAACAGGACGCACTCGACTCACCTCCGGAGACACCATCCTCTACTCTGGACACGAAGACGGCCAACCACACATGCACGGAGTAGCGTTGCTGATGACACCTGAAGCAACACAAGCACTATTGTCCTGGGAACCAGTGTCACCAAGGATCCTGAGCGCCAGATTCAACTCGAAGGGCAGGAAAGTCACCATCCTCCAGTGCTACGCTCCCACCAACATGGCGGATGAGGAAGAAAAGGAGAACTTCTACGAGCAGCTCCAAGCCGTCCTCGACAAAGCACCGAGAAGAGACCTGAAGATCCTCATGGGAGACCTCAACGCCAAAGTGGGCACCGACAACACAGACAGAGAACTCATCATGGGCAAACACGGAACAGGGACACAGAACGAGAACGGAGAGCTCTTCACAGAATTCTGCACCACCAACGACCTGGTCATCGGAGGCACCATATTCCCCCACAAGACCATCCACAAAACCACCTGGACATCACCGGACGGAAGAACTGTAAACCAGATCGACCACATCACCATCGGCAGGAAGTGGCGAAGAAGCTTGCTGGACGTCCGAGCAAAGCGGGGAGCTGATGCAGCCTCAGACCATCACCTCGTCATTGCAGCCATCAAGATCAAGCTGAAGGCCTACAGAGACCAGGCGGACAGACCATCCCACAAGTACAACGTGCACAGTCTGAAGGAGAGCGTCAAGACCAACGCCTTCAGATGTGAGCTGAGGAACAGATTCAGCGCTCTCGACACACTACCTGAAGAGACAATCGAGGAGCACTGGCACGACCTGCAAGAAACCTGGACAGCAACATGCAGGGAAGTGCTGGGAAAGAAGACCGAGACAACACAAAGAGTGGCTTACATCTGACACCTGGGACCTCATCACAGAGAGGAAACGCCTGAAAGACCTGATCAACCACACTGACGACCAGGACCACAAGCGCGACCTGCAGCTCAATACTGGGACTTCAACCGGCAGGTCAAGAGGAGCGCAAGGAACGACAAAAGGAACTTCATCAACGACCTCACAGAAGAAGCAGAAACAGCAGCAGGACAACGGAACATGAAACGGCTCTACGAAATAACAAGGACACTCTCTGGGAAAAATAACAAACCCCACCAGACCAGTCAAAGACAAGAACGGACAAATCATCACCAAAGAGGAAGACCAAAGGACAAGGTGGGCTGAACACTTTAAGGAAACGTTCAACAGGCCTCCACCACCAGTCCCACCAGACATACCACCGACAGCCCAGCTACTCGACATCAGCACCAACCCCCCCTACCAAGACCGAGATCATCAAAGCCATCAAGTCCCTCAAGTCTGGCAAAGCAGCAGGCCCCGACGGCATACCACCAGAAGCCCTCAAGGCCGACATCCAGACCTCCACCGACATGCTGCACCCGCTCCTGAGGAAGATCTGGGAGAGCGAGAGCGTGCCACAAGACTGGAAGAAGGGACACCTGGTAAAGCTGCCAAAGAAAGGGAACCTCTCATCCTGTAGCAACTGGCGAGGCATCATGCTCCTGTCCATACCAGGGAAGGTTCTCACCAGGATCATCCTGGAGAGGCTGAAGACCGCGCTGAACAAGACACTCCGGGAGGAACAGGCAGGATTCCGCAACGACCGATCCTGCACTGATCACATAGCCACGATGAGGATCATCATCGAGCAGTCCCTGGAGTGGCAGACCCCCCTGTACAGCACCTTCGTTGACTTCCAGAAGGCGTTCGACAGTGTTGACAGGGAGGTCATCTGGAAGCTGATGTCTCACTACGGTTTTCCACCAAAGTTTGTCAACATCATCCGACAGCTTGTACGAAGATGCCACCTGCCCAGGTAATCCACGACGGGAAACTGACAGAACCATTCACAGTACGGACCGGCGTTCGTCAAGGCTGCATCCTCTCACCCACAATCTTCCTGATGGTGGTCGACTGGGTCATGAGGCAAGCCACCGACGGTAAGAGGACAGGGATCCAGTGGACCTTCAGCAAACAGCTCGAGGACCTGGATTTCGCGGACGACATCGCCCATCCTCTCCCACAAGCAACAAGATGCGCAGGAGAAGCTGAACAGAGTCGCCGAAGAAGCTGAGAAGACCGGCCTCAAGATCAACATCAGCAAGACCGAAGTCATGAGAGTCAACCACAAACAGCACGACCCCATCCAGCTGCACCAGGAAGACATCAAAGAGGTGGACAAGTTCATCTACCTCGGCAGCGTTGTCAGCAAGGATGGAGGAACGGACGAAGACATCAAGAGCCGCACCAACAAAGCCAGACATGCCTTTCGCACTCTGCGCCCCATCTGGAGATCCACAGCCCTATCCCTGCGAAACAAAATTCGGATCTTCAACTCAAATGTGAAGTCGGTCCTACTCTATGGCTCGGAGACATGGCGCACCACCAAGACAGGCTCCCACAGGCTGCAACCTTCATCAACAGATGCCTCCGCAACATTCTCAACATCAGATACCCCACTGGTGATCACCAACCAAGACCTCTGGGAGCGAACAAGACAGGTCCCCATCGAGCAGGAGATCAAGAAAAGGAAATGGGGATGGATCGGACACACTTTGCGAAAGCCAACATCAAATGTCACCAGGCAGTCCCTTGATTGGAACCCCCAGGGAAAGCGCAAAGTGGGCCGACCGAAGCAGACCTGGCGGAGGAGTACGGACGCTGAAGCCAAGGCCGCCGGAACGACGTGGGCCGAACTAAAGAGGGCGTCCCAGAACCGAGTGCGCTGGCGGAGTGTGGTTGCAGCCCTATGTTCCCCAGGGAATAAAGAGGACTAAACTAAAACTAAACTATGGCAAGAGGGGGGGCAAAGCCATGGTCTTGCCCCCCCTCCCTTCCCCTACCCCCCCACCCCTCTTCCTGCTCTCGTCCCTCATCCCACCCAACAGAGAACTCAGTTTAGCCGTTGCATGAAATATCAAAAACGACTTGGCAGAAAGTCGTCTGATAATCACTCCCCCCCCCCCCCCCAACCGCTTTTCACTTTCTTTGGGCAACGTCCTTCCTTTCAGTGGCTCCCTGGTTCGTAAAGGTTTTTGTCTGCACAGCATCTGATGCCCCCCCCCCCCCCCCCCCCCCCCACTTTCTTTGGGCAACGTTCTTCCTTTCAGTGGCTCCCTGGTTCGTAAAGGTTTTTGTCTGCACAGTATCTGATCGTGTCTCCCACCCCCCCCCCCCCCCCCCCCCCCCCCCCCGCTTTTCACTTTCTTCGGGCAACGACCTTTCTTTCACTGGCTCACTGGTTCGTAAAGGTTTTTGTCTGTGCAGCAATCTGAACGGCCCCCTCCCCCCCCCCCCCCCCCCCCCCCCCCCCCCCCCCCGCTTTTCATGTTCTCCGGGCAACGTCCTTCCTTTCACTGGCTTTGACGTCCCCCCCCCCCCTCTGAGAATCTGTCCCCCCTCCCCCCAACATCTTCCGGCGCCCCTGGTGTGTGTGTGTGTGTGTGTGTGTGTGTGTGTGTGTGTGTGTGTGTGTGTCAGTGTCTGTGGACTGTGTCAGTGTCTGTGTCAGTGTCAGTGTCTGTGTCAGTGTCTGTGTGTCAGTGTCTGTGTCAGTGTCTGTGTCAGTGTCAGTGTCTGTGTGTCAGTGTCTGTGTCAGTGTCAGTGTCTGTGTCTGTGTCAGTGTCAGTGTCTGTGTCTGTGTCTGTGTCAGTATCTGTTCCACACCTACTTTAATGTTGACGTCACGGTCGGCTGGAGAGAAGAGTGAACAATGAACCATGAAACTTTATTTTTCAACGGTGGAAATTGTAGTCGTCGGCCCGGCGTGCTAGTGTAGCATTTGCCGTTGTTAAACTACGACACAATGTTAAACTACGACACAATGTTAAACTACGACACAATGACAAATTACAAGAAAAAACATAATAGAAAGAAACGAACAAAAACAGAAACACTACAATTGTACAACTAAAGTATTAAGTCAACTCAAAAACTGATAGTCCGACAATGTACATGGAGAAGACGATTACAATACATGTTGTGCGCTCTCTCTCTCTCTCTCTCTCTCTCTCTCGGGGAGCCGGGGTGGCCAAATGTTAGAGCGCTAGACTTTAATGCTCGGGCCGCGAGTTCGTATCCCGGCTGGGGCCAAATATTTGTGCTGGCTTTTTCATCGTTGCCCCGTCTTTGATATCACCGGTATGTGGTGGAAAAGGACGTTACAACCCAAACACCCACCCCCATCCACCCCCCCCCCCCCAGCTCTCTCTCTAATAATACTAACACTACGCATATTAATATTGGCGCTTTATCCCAGATATTTGTCTCAAAGAGCTGCGAGCTAAACCCGTCACGCACGCTCCCGTGAATCACACGCATTCTCTCACACACTGGATATGAACACATTATAATCACGTGGTGCGGAGGGCCAGCTCAGCAATTTAAGTTTAGAATCAGAATTGCATTTATTTTTGAATTTTGTGGGCTGAACATTTCTCTCTCTCTCTCTCTCTCTCTCTCACACACACACACACACACACACACACACACACACACACACACACACACACACACACACACACACACACACACAAAACACACCACCACCACCACCATCATCATCGGGAACAAGGACAGCAACAGGTTGGACACGAAGAAGACGTTTGAACAGAGCAAGTGATGAACTTCAATGCGGCATGCTTTAATCCCGTCATTGGCGATGATGATTTTAATCCCGTCATTGGCGATGATGATGATGATGATGATGATGATGATACAGGGCACGCCCCCACCCTAACTCATGGGTGAACTATTTACAAAGTGGACACAGACTGACCTAATTACAAAGTGGACACAGACTGACTTAATTACAAAGTGGACACAGACTGACCTAATTACAAACTGGACACAGACTGACCTAATTACAAAGTGGACACAGACTGACCTAATTACAAAATGGACACAGACTGACCTAATTACAAAATGGACACAGACTGACCTAATTACAAAGTGGACACAGACTGACCTAATTACAAAGTGGACACAGACTGACCTAATTACAAAATGGACACAGACTGACCTAATTACAAACTGGAAACAGACTGACCTAATTACAAAATGGACACAGACTGACCTAATTACAAAATGGACACAGACTGAACTAATTACATAGTGGACACAGACTGACCTAATTACAAAATGGACACAGACTGAACTAATTACATAGTGGACACAGACTGAAGTAATTACATGGTGGACACAGACTGACCTAATTACATAGTGGACACAGACTGGTCTCAATTCCCGTACTCGCGCAGCTGGCGCCATGGACTAGAACTGTGAGGGGTTTGGTAGGATCCGCGTCGTCCACCCAGTGGACTGGGTTGTGGACTCTGTCTTGTTCCACGCTGTGGACTGGGTTGTGGACTCTGTCTTGTTCCACGCTGTGGACTGGGTTGTGGACTCTGTTTTGATCCACGCTGTGGACTGGGCTGTGGACTCTGTCTTGATCCACGCTGTGGACTGGGCTGTGGACTCTGTCTTGATCCACCCTGTGGACTGGGCTGTGGACTCTGTCTTGATCCACGCGGTGGACTGGGTTGTGGACTCTGTCTTGATCCACGCGGTGGACTGAATGGACTCCTTAGTGGCGACTGTTTGTTAGTGTTCAGTTTTGCATTGGGGACTGAGTTATCCGATAAAACCGGACTTCGTTCAGGTCTCCCGTTTGAAAAATTGGACTTCTGCCTCAGAACTTGTTGGATGCCCCTCTGGTACCACCAGTTGTTTGTGTTTAACGTGTGAGGGCGCGGGGGCAGAGTGGTCCTGAGTGGGCGCGGGGGCTGAGTGGTCCATCCGTTTTGCCGCCTGAAGTCGTGTCGTCGTCCATACCAGTTGTGTTGATGTTGAAGGTGTGGGAGAGGGACGTTGTGTTTGTCATTAGCAGACAAAGGGAGATTATCAGACTGTGGGAATGGTGGTCGTTTATCCGGATTCTCTACAATGCCAGTGATCTCCTCTTTGAAGTTGTTGTTTGGGTAGAGGGCGTCAGTAGGCCGCCTTGCCAGCTCCCCGAGTTTCTCCATTCCCTTCCGTCGTGTCTCCAGCTGTAACAGTCCTGTAGACAACAAACCACCAGGATTATCATCATGCCAGCTGATTGTCTTGTGCACAACAGAATATGGTTTGTACATGACAGAACTAAACATGGTTTATACAAGACGGAACAAAACAGGTCCTAAAACGGACCCTTGGGGAACTCCGTGGTGAACAATTCCTTGCTAGGAGTATTTGCCATTGGAAGAACCCTTTGCTGGCGGTAATCTAGGTACGATTTTATAAAACGCAGCGCGGACGCACTAATGTCGTCAGTATAAGGGAAACTGTTTTATACAACTGAATCGAATGACGACGAGAGAGAGAGAGAGAGAGAGAGAGAGAGCGCGCGCGCGCGCGTGTGTGCGTGCGTGCGTGCGTGCGTGCGTGCGTGCGTGCGTGCGTGCGTGTGTGTGTGTGTGTGTGTGTGTGTGTGTGGACGTTACCTGCTACTGCCGACTGAAAGCCGGAGTTGTAGTCACACGTGACCTCACTCTGATAGTAGTCTCCCCTGTAGTCATGGAAACTGTCGTCAGCACTAGGTCCGCCCACCAGAGCGCCGTAGAGAGTAAGAGGGTTGGGGTCTGGGGTGTTATAGGCTGCCCACGTACACGGGGTGGGGGCGGGTGGACAGGAACTGTGCATGGGTAGAAAGAAAACCGTGAAACAGTGGGGTAGTCATGACAGTCGTCCTCTGTAGGGTTTGCCGTGATGATGGGGGTGATAGGGGTGATTGGGGTGAAAGGATGTTAGGGGTGATAGGGATGATAGAGATGATTGGGGTGATAGGGATTATAGGGGTGATAAGGGTGATAGGGATGATTCGGGTGATAGGGATGATACGGGTGATTGGGATGATTGGGGTGATATGGGTATGAAATACCTGTACGTGGCAGTGTGGTCAGGATGGGTGGATGGGTTGCGATAAGGATGCGGGGTGGATGGTTTGTGTATAACTGTACTTGGTGGCGTAGTGAGGATGGGTGAGCGGGCTGTAATGAGGACGGGTGGGTGGGTTGTGGTGATCACGGGTGAGTGGATTGTGATGAATACGGGTGTAGGGGTTGTGAAATAACTGCACCTCGCGGCGTGGTGAGGAATGGTGGGTGGGTTATGATGAGGACGGGTGCGTGGGTTGTGTAATAACTGTACCTGGCGGCGTGGTGAGGACGGGTGGGTGGGTTGTGTCCAAAGCCGACGACATAACTGCGACCTGCGTCTCCCAACATGTAGTGGATTTGACTTCGGGCCCACGTTCTGTAGGCCACGGGTTCGATTCCTGCGTTGGCTGCCACTAGAGCCACAGTGGCCATGTTGGCTGTACGGATATTACGGATACAAATGACAAAACACACCTGTATATCAAACAACAAATAAAAATACACAGTCCATAAAGCCTGCTCTTAACTGGGCACAGCGCGCGAAACACACATGTGCACATCAGGTGTCTATTAATTGATTTATACATATACTCCGATATACATCTGTGTATTCTAATTTAGATATATATATCCACTACAGCCCTTGTGTCGATATAGATTATAACACACACCTGCATATCGGAGTGGTCCCCAAGGTATACGGAAAGCAAGCCCCGCTGGCGTGTAATCCACCGAGCCACCGGGCATCCAGTCCCTCATCGTGCGCTCAATCTGATAACGGTATTTGTCCTTGCCGGTCAGCTTAAACAACAGGAGCTGAAAGTAACATGTCACTGATTACTGACAGTGACATTCACACAGCAGATGACATGACACGCAGTTACTGACAGTGACACACACAGCAACTGGCACGTTGTTGCTGAGAGTGACACCATGCTCAACAGCCATTGACACGATCCGGCTGTGGTTACTGACAGTGACACACACAGGAATCGACATAACACGTGGTTACTGACTGTCGATTGACATGACATGTGATTACTGACAGTGACACACACATAGCATTTGATGTGACACGTTTTTACTGACAGTTGACATTATATGACTGCCAGCGGAGGAACTAATGAATATGACTGCCAGTGGCAATTCTAACGACTAACACTGCCAGTGGCAATGCTAATGAATATAACTACCAGTAGCAATAACTGCCAGTGGCAATGCTAATGGGTATAACTGCCAGTGGCAATTCTAATGGGTATAACTGCCAGTGGCAATTCTAATGAATATAACTGCCAGTGGCAATTCTAATAAATATAACTGCCAGTGGCAATAACTGCCAGTGGCAATTCTAATGAATATAACTGCCAGTGGCAATTCTAATGGGTATAACTGCCAGTGGCAATTCTAATAAATATAACTGCCAGTGGCAATAACTGCCAGTGGCAATTCTAATGAATATAACTGCCAGTGGCAATTCTAATGAATGTAACTGCCAGTGGCAATACTAATGAATTTGACTGCCGGTGGCGGTAGAATAAACAGACTGACGTCATCATACCGCCGCTAAACAATGTTTTTCCTCCCAAGACACGGCCCAGCACTCGTAACTCTCGTGGTTCTCCTCCGCCTTCTGCAGGTAGCGGTTGTCTCCCGTGGCCCGGTACAGCCAGGCGGCAGCCCAGGACAGTTCGTCCTTGTAACCCCCAGATCTGGGAAACGGAGTAAAACACAATACGATTGTCGGGGCTTCTCTCCGGGTAATCCGGCTTCCTCCTCTTTTGCTTTGGAAATGTTCAGCCCACAACATTTGAAAAAATAAATGCAACTGTAAATTCCGAAACTTGAGTAGCTGAGCTGACCGGCCTTCGCACCACGTGATCGTAATGTGTTTATGTCCAGTGTGTGAGAGAATGCGTGTGATTCACGTGAGCGTGCGTGTTGGGTTCAGTTCGCGGCGCTTTGAGCCGATTCATGAAATTGGGTAAAGCGCCTATATAATACTCATTATTATTATTATTACGTCTGACACCACTTAACACTGAGCACAGTGGAACACCTGGGAAACGGAGTAGTAAAACACAGTACGTCTAACGCCACTTAACAACACAGTGAAACACCCGTGAAACAGAGAAACAACACGTCTAACGCCACTTAACAACACAGTGAAACACCCGTGAAACAGAGAAAAACAACACGTCTAAACGCACTTACAAACACAGTGAACAACAGGGAAACAGAGAAACAACACGTCTAACAGCAGTTAGCAACACAGTGGAACACTGGGAAACAGAGAAACAAACACGTCTAACAGCAGTTAGCAACACAGTGGAACACCCAACAGAGAAACAACACGTCTAACGCCACTTAACAACACAGTGAAACACCCGGGAAACAGAGAAACAACACGTCTAACAGCAGTTAGCAACACAGTGGAACAACTGGGAAACAGAGAAACAACACGTCTAACAGCAGTTAGCAACACAGTGGAACACCCGGGAAACAGAGAAACAACACGTCTAACAGCAGTTAGCAACACAGTGGAACACCCGGGAAACAGAGAAACAACACGTCTAACGCCACTTAACAACACAGTGAAACACCCGGGAAACAGAGAAACAACACGTCTAACAGCAGTTAGCAACACAGTGGAACAACTGGGAAACAGAGAAACAACACGTCTAACAGCGGTTAGCAACACAGTGGAACACCCGGGAAACAGAGAAACAACACGTCTAACAGCAGTTAGCAACACAGTGGAACACCCGGGAAACAGAGAAACAACACGTCTAACAGCAGTTAGCAACACAGTGGAACACCCGGGAAACAGAGAAACAACACGTCTAACAGCGGTTAGCAACACAGTGGAACAACTGGGAAACAGAAAAACACAACACGTCAGTGTAACA
>JACVVK020000608.1:50000-65000 GCA_018292915.2 Batillaria attramentaria
GAGCTACACTGAAGACACAACATAATTATAATGTACGATTCTCTACCTACAATACAGTGTTTGATTCATCATTCTGCACTTACGCAGACCAGAAACACGTCAGATACTGTACACGACGGTTCAGAAACATGTCTGACTCTGTATTGAACAACACACTTATACAGAATCAGAAACATGTCTACTGCTATACTGAACAATATAATGTGAGAAACATGTCTGATTTACTGTGGTGTGGTTTCTCGTCAACCTCAAAGGCCGAGAGACCGACGGATCCAGCACAAAGATTGCGATAGAGTTCAATGCAATTCATTAGTGCAATGTGAATAACACATGTACTGCAAAATGCCTTGTTTGTTATACGACATTAATTTTACTGTAAATGTTATACTGTTTGTTACACGACATCCACTGTAAGTATTATACTATTATACTATTAATGATGTGATTTACCACCGTTAATGTTTCTGACACTGTGATTTACCACCGTTAATGTTTCTGACACTGTCACAGTACTGAACTGTCTCTTACTTGTGTGCGCCCCATTGTCGTGTTGACAATAGTCTCACTAGACAGGATACGCTCCAGGTTTCTATAGTTACAACCACCGTTTCCCACGTGAAATGCCAAGTCACAGTCTTGTTACATCGTTACCATCAGGCAGTCACAGTCTTGTCACGTCGTTACCATCAGGCAGTTCATCACATCACATTTCGTTAATCGTTATACTGGTAAAAGCCAGACCCATCTCATGTCAAACCGTGGTCAAAGTAAACACAAGCTTATCTGAGTTCGCTTTAAAAACCAACACTGACTACGTTCATTACAGGAGTCGTTGTAGGAGGTTACAGGAGTCGTTGTAGGAGGTTACAAGAGTCGCTGTAGGAGGTTACAAGAGTCGTTGTAGGAGGTTACAAGAGTCGTTGTAGGAGGTTACAGGAGTCGCTGTAGGAGGTTACAAGAGTCGCTGTAGGAGGTTACAAGAGTCGTTGTAGGAGGTTACAAGAGTCGTTGTAGGAGGTTACAAGAGTCGTTGTAGGAGGTTACAAGAGTCGTTGTAGGAGGTTACAGGAGTCGTTGTAGGAGGTTACAAGAGTCGTTGTAGGAGGTTACAAGAGTCGTTGTAGGAGGTTACAAGAGTCGTTGTAGGAGGTTACAAGAGTCGTTGTAGGAGGTTACAAGAGTCGTTGTAGGAGGTTACAAGAGTCGTTGTAGGAGGTTACAAGAGTCGTTGTAGGAGGTTACAGGAGTCGTTGTAGGAGGTTACAAGAGTCGTTGTAGGAGGTTACAAGAGTCGTTGTAGGAGGTTACAAGAGTCGTTGTAGGAGGTTACAAGAGTCGTTGTAGGAGGCTCACGTGTAAAATGTTTTCCGTCTGATGCCTGCTAGCAAGTGGTGACTAGAACTAACGTCTTCTTGCTTAACGTCCCCGCCACAGGCATGATTAGTGATTAGGTAACTAACGAGACTTGGTAACTAACGAGACTTGGTGAAAGTTGTTTACCTGTCGGTGTAGGAAGTGGCGACGTGGGGAGAGAGTGACCCAAGAGTATGGATGGCCGGATGAGGACTGCTTGTTGCTCCACTCATCACATGCCGTCAATCGCCCTGGGGATGTTCTTGTTCTCGTCTGGTATCACTTGGCACACATCCTGGTCACGTGACTAACATCACAGTCAGTGGGCGGCGTCACACAGATACAGGTGAACATCTCTACAGGTGTGTCAACGTCAGCTCCTCCTGCCTACCTGACTCACGATCTGGTTGCCGTATGTCAGCAGGTTGCTCACAACTAACCCAGACAATATTAACCTACATGTACTGGCTTCAGTCGTACGTCAGTAGGTTGCTCACAACTAACCCAGACAATATTAACCTACATGTACTGGCTTCAGTCGTACGTCAGTAGGTTGCTCACAACTAACCCAGACAATATTAACCTACATGTACTGGCTTCAGTCGTACGTCAGTAGGTTGCTCACAACTAACCCAGACAATATTAACCTACATGTACTGGCTTCAGTCGTATGTCACTGTCAGTAGGTTGCTCACAACTAACCCAGACAATATTAACCTACATGTACTGGCTTCAGTCGTATGTCACTGTCAGTAGGTTGCTCACAACTAACCCAGACAATATTAACCTACATGTACTGGCTTCAGTCGTATGTCACTGTCAGTAGGTTGCTCACAACTAACCCAGACAATATTAACCTACATGTACTGGCTTCAGTCGTATGTCACTGTCAGTAGGTTGCTCACAACTAACCCAGACAATATTAACCTACATGTACTGACTTCAGTCGTACGTCAGTAGGTTGCTCACAACTAACCCAGACAATATTAACCTACATGTACTGGCTTCAGTCGTGTGTCACAGTCATAGTGCCCACAGGCCAGCTCACTTCAGGCCGCTGTCGACCGCTGGTGGAGGTGGGTGAGAGACTGACGTCATACGGCCCACTAGGTCCCTGTACACGTGATGGTATGTCGAAACGGCTTCCTCCTGCTGTACGCCGTGAACCAGGCCAGGTGTTATCCACTGAGCCATCGTGCCTGAACGCCGTGAACCACTGAACCATCGGGGCTGTACGCGCGTACCTTAGGTCCGTCAGTTTTGTTGTTGTTGTTGCTGGCCACCTCTCACCACGTTGTGAGTTGACTGTTGTCGGTTTTGTTTGCTTTTTTCTGTGGTTGTCCGCATCGCCTTATAACTTATACATGTCATGTGTTTGTTTCTTTGTATACCATGGCCATTGCTTATCATGTTGTATAACTTCAGCCTGTCATGTGTCCGTTTCTTTGTATACCATGGCCATTGCTTATCATGTTGTATAACTTCAGCCTGTCATGTGTCCGTTTCTTTGTTTATATCCCATGGCATTACATTGTTAGCAGCAGGTTCATGCTGTTGGCAGGTGGCCGCCGCTGAGAGGACTTTTCTTTTTGCCAACGGCTTTAGCGGCTTGTGTGGAGAAGGCTTTGTAGTGTTGTGACCTCCATCTACAAAAGCCCCCCCCCCCCCCCATCCCCCCCCACCCCTCCCTACAAACACATGAGGCGGGAGAGGGAGGAAAGAGCATGGAGCAGCTAACCAAGTCAGTTGTTGGCAGTGAGCTACTGACGTTTCCACAAACATGGGGTCGTGCCCGAGCTCTGTCTGAGGGGATTTCAAAACAATGTCGAGTGTTCCAAAGCAGCAAGTACTGATTAGGTCCCTTAACTCCCTCCCCTCCCCCGGTAATGCACGTAAACGAACGCGTGTAGATAAAGACGACAGCAAGAAAACGCCAAACGGTCGTGGCAAGTGCTACATGTCGATGACCCAAATTTTGACACGTCGGATACGTAGACGGGGAAACAACTTTCCGTTTTGGGTTTACAGTTCCATGCGTCATGATGAGTAAAATCAATGCTAGCTGTAAACATTCAGCGTTCGTCACTTTGTCACGGTGACCGGATCATTTGCCGACGGACGATACTGTGAACAGACGATTCGCCGAACGCACTATGTACGTTTGGCATATCGTCCGTCGGCGTATCGTCCGGTCACCCTTTGTCACTCCCTTGCACTTATCACAAACGACAAACAGAACAAATAGTCACAAACAACAAACAGGACAAAATAGTCACAAACAACAAACAGGACAAATAGTCACAAACGTCAAACAGGACAAATAGTCACAAACGACAAACAGGACAAATAGTCACAAACGTCAAACAGGACAAATAGTCACAAACGACAAACAGGACAAATAGTCACAAACGACAAACAGGACAAATAGTAACAAAGACAAACAGGACAATTGGTCATAAGCGACAAACAGGACAAAATTTAATAGTCACAAACGACAAACAGGACAAATAGTCACAAGCGACAAACAGGACAAATAGTCACAAGCGACAAACAGGACAAATGGCCACAAGCGATAAACAGGACAAATAGTCACAAGCGACAAACAGGACAAATGGTCACAAGCGACAAACAGGACAAATAGTCACAAACGACAAACAGGACCAATAGTCACCAGTTTCAAACTGTTTTATTTATTATGCAGTACATTCATTAACAACATACCACAGTACCACAGTATGGAACATTGACTGAAAACAAAGAGCATAGCAGCTTCACAATACGAAACAAGATAGTGCAGGCAGTGTGTGCGTTTCTGTGTGGTGTGAATCCATTACAGAGAGAGAGAGAGAGAGAGACAGAGAGAGAGACAGAGAGAGGTTGCGGGGGGGGGGGGGGGGCTGTATGGGTGCTGTGTTTGCGATGGCAGCAAGGAGTGGTGGTGAGGTGTGATAGGAGAGGGTGACAGGGTGTGTAGGGGTGGGTGACAGGGTGTGTAGGGGTGGGTGACAGGGTGAGTGCCAGGGTGTGTAGGGGTGGGTGACTGTGTGTGCAGGTTTGGTTGACAGGGTGAGTGACAGGGTGAGTGACAGGGTGTGTAGGGGTGGGTGACAGGGTGTGTAGGGGTGGGTGACAGGGTGTGTAGGGGGTGGGTGACAGGGTGTGTAGGGGTGAGTGGCAGGGTGTGTAGGGGTGAGTGGCAGGGTGTATTGGGGTGGGTGACAGGGTGTGTTGGGGTGGGTGACAGGGTGTTAGGAGTGGGTGACAGGATGGGTAGGGGTGTATGACAGGGTGTGTAGGGGTGGGTGACAGGGTGCGTAGGGGTGGGTGACAGGGTGTTAGGAGTGGGTGACAGGATGGGTAGGGGTGTATGACAGGGTGTGTTGGGGTGAGTGGCAGGGTGTGTAGGGGTGAGTGGCAGGGTGTATTGGGGTGGGTGACAGGGTGTGTTGGGGTGGGTGACAGGGTGTTAGGAGTGGGTGACAGGATGGGTAGGGGTGTATGACAGGGTGTGTAGGGGTGGGTGACAGGGTGCGTAGGGGTGGGTGACAGGGTGTTAGGAGTGGGTGACAGGATGGGTAGGGGTGTATGACAGGGTGTGTAGGGGTGGGTGACAGGGTGCGTAGGGGTGTGTGACAGTTAGTTAGTTATTTAGGGCTTAACGCCGCGCAAGCAACAAAGGCTAATTCGCGGCTAGGGTGTGTGACAGGGTGTGTAGGGGTGGGTGACAGGGTGTGTAGGTGTGGGTGACAGGGTGTGTGACATGGTGTGTAGGGGTGGGTGACAGTGTGTGTGACAGGGTGGGAGACAAGATGGGAGACAGGGTGTGTAGAGGTGGATGACAGGGTGTGCGGAGTGGGTGACAGGGTGTGTAACAGGGTGGGAGACAGGGTAGGAGACAGGGTGTGTAGGGGTGGGTGACAGGATGTTTAGCGGTGGGTGACAGGGTGGATGGCAGGGAACGTAGGGGTGGGTGACAGATTGTGTAGGGGTGGTTGACAGGGTGAGTGACAGGGTGTGTATGGGTGGGTGACAGTGTGTGCAGGTTTGGTTGACAGGGTGTATGACATGGTGTGTAGGGGTGGATGACATGGTGTGTAGGGGTGGGTGACAGGGTGTGTAGGGGTGGGTGACAGGGTGTGTAGGGGTGGGTGACAGGGTGTGTAGGGGTGGGTGACAGGGTGAGTGACAGGGTGTGTAGGGGTGGGTGACAGTGTGTGCAGGTTTGGTTGACAGGGTGTATGACATGGTGTGTAGGGGTGGATGACATGGTGTGTAGGGGTGGATGACATGGTGTGTAGGGGTGGGTGACAGGGTGAGTGACATGGTATGTAGGGGTGGGTGACAGGGTGTGCAGGGGTGGGTGACAGGATGTGTAGGGATGGTGAAAACTGGTGTGCAATCAACACAAGCCACAATCAAACTAACGATGACGCACTTGGTGTATGTGTATATATATAACTAACCGTAATGCTGTGGTAGTTAGCGTACGCGTATCTAGCCATAATGCTGCAATACTTGGTGTTAGTGTATCTATCATAATGCTGCAGTACCTGGTGCATGTGTATCTCACACAATGCTGCAGTGCTTGGTGTTAGTGTATCGAACATACGCTGCAGTACTTGATGTAAGTGTATCTGACCATTATACTGCAGCACTTGGTGTGCCAGTATCTAACCACACTGCTGAAATACTTGGTGCACGTGTAACAGCGTCATTATCTAACCATAATGCTGCAGCACCTGATGTACGGGTCTACAACAGTTGGTGTACGTGTTGCAGAAGCTGGTGTAGGTGTATCTAACCGTAATCCTGCAGCACCTGGTATACGTGTTGCAGAAGCTGATGTAGGTGTATCTAACCGTAATTCTGCAGCACCTGGTATACGTGTATACCAACAGCTGGTGTTCGTGTAACCTTAACCGTAATTCTGCAGCACCTGGTATACGTGTTGCAGAAGCTGATGTAGGTGTATCTAACTGTAATTCTGCAGCACCTGGTCTGCATGTTGCAGAAGCTGGTGTACTTGTATTTAACCGTAATTCTGCAGCACCTGGTATACGTGTTGCAGAAGCTGATGTAGGTGTATCTAACTGTAATTCTGCAGCACCTGGTCTGCATGTTGCAGAAGCTGGTGTACTTGTATCTAACCGTAATTCTGCAGCACCTGGTATACGTGTTGCAGAAGCTGATGTAGGTGTATCTAACTGTAATTCTGCAGCACCTGGTCTGCATGTTGCAGAAGCTGGTGTACTTGTATCTAACCGTATTCTGCAGCACCTGGTATACGTGTTGCAGAAGCTGATGTAGGTGTATCTAACTGTAATTCTGCAGCACCAGGTCTGCATGTTGCAGAAGCTGGTGTACTTGTATCTAACCGTAATTCTGCAGCACCTGGTGTACGTGTTCACAATAGCTGGTTAACATGTTGCAGTAGCTGTATACATGTAAAGAACAACGTAAACAACGTGTATATAACCGTGTGTTGTGTGTCGATGAGTCTGAAGGTCGATGAACTGAGGTCATTATTATGTACACGAAGTCCCACATTACGATGTAAGCTAACTTTCAATACATCAGCAAAACAAGTACAACATCAGTACTGTCGTCACAATGTTCTTATTAGTCATTACGTTAAGAATGGGCACATAATGACATATTTACTAGTGGTACAGTGTGATTCCTGTCACGTGCCCACTGCTGACGACTGTCACGTGCCCACTGCAGACGACTGTCATGTGTGACAGTGGGCAGATACTCTAGTGTACAGTGACATTACGCTACCGGAGGGCACATAGTCACTAGCGTACAGTGTCATTACGTTAAGAATGGGCACATGCTCATAGTCACTAGTGTACAGTGTCATCACGGTAGCAGTCACTAATGTACAGCGTCGTTACGTTAACAGTGGGCACATGGTCACTAGTGTATAGTGTCATCACGGTAACAGTGGGCACATAGTCACTAATGTACAGCGTCGTTACGGTAACAGTGGGCACATAGTCACTAATGTACAGCGTCGTTACGTTAACAGTGGGCACATAGTCACTAATGTACAGCGTCGTTACGTTAACAGTGGGCACATAGTCACTAGTGTAGAGTGTGCTTACGTAAACAGTGGGCACATAGTCACTAGTGTACAACGTCATTACATTAACAGTGGGCACATGGTCATTAGTGTACCACGTCATTACGTTAACAGTGGGCGCATGGTCACTAGTGTACAGCGTCATTACGTTAACAGTGAGCACATGGTCATTAGTGTACAACGTCATTACGTTAACAGTGGGCGCGTGGTCACTAGTGTACAGCGTCGTTACGGTAACAGTGGGCACATGGTCACTAGTGTACAGTGTCGTTACGTTAACAGTGGGCACGTGGTCACTAGTGTACAGTGTCATTACGTTAACAGTGGGCACATGGTCGCTAGTGTACAGCGTCGTTACGTTAACAGTGGGCACGTGGTCACTAGTGTACAGCGTCATTACGTTAACAGTGGGCACATGGTCGCTAGTGTACAGTGTCGTTACGTTAACAGTGGGCACATGGTCAGTACTATACAGCGTCATTACGTTAACAGTGGGCACATGGTCAGTACTATACAGCGTCATTACGTTAACAGTGGGCACATGGTCAGTACTATACAGCGTCATCACGTTAACAGTGGGCACATGGTCACTAGTGTACAGTGTCGTTACGTTAACAGTGGGCACATGGTCAGTACTATACAGCGTCATTACGTTAACAGTGGGCACATGGTCAGTACTATACAGCGTCATTACGTTAACAGTGGGCACATGGTCAGTACTATACAGCGTCATTACGTTAACAGTGGGCACATGGTCAGTACTATACGGCGTCATTACGTTAACAGTGGGCACATGGTCAGTACTATACAGCGTCATTACGTTAACAGTGGGCACATGGTCAGTACTATACAGCGTCATTACGTTAACAGTGGGCACATGGTCAGTACTATACAGCGTCATTACGTTAACAATGGGCACATGGTCACTAGTGTAGAGTGGACATAATGTGTCAATACAGCTTAACGCTGTGTGCACGACAACAAAACCAAAAGCAGTTTTCAACAGACCTAATTAACATTTCATTCACATTTCATTACATGTGCTACACATCTGTATGATGTCCAAAAACGGAAAGCGAGACAGTACAGGCGGTAACTGAGAGAAACAGGGGAGGGATCCCTATGGTACAGGCGGTAGTTGAGTCAGACAGGGGAGGGATCCCTATTGTACAGTCGGTAGTTGAGTCATACAGGGGAGGGATCCCTATTGTACAGTCGGTAATTGAGACAAACAGGGGAGGGATCCCTATAGTACAGGCGGTAGTTGAGTCAGACAGGGGAGGGATTCCTACAGTACAGGTGGTAGTTGAGTCAGACTGGGCGGGGGGGGGGGGGGGGGGGGGGGGGGGGGGGGGGGGGGGGGGAGGGGGGGTCCATTTTCAACAGGCGGTAATTGAGTCAGACAGGGGAGGGATCCCTATTGTACAGGCGGTAGTTGAGTCAGACAGGGGAGGGATCCCTATTGTACAGTCGGTAGTTGAGTCAGACAGGGGAGGGATCTCTACTGTACAGTCGGTAACTGAGACAAACAGGGGAGGGATCCCTATTGTACAGTCGGTAATTGAGACAAACAGGGGAGGGATCCCTATTGTATAGTCGGTAATTGAGTCAGACAGGGGAGGGATCTCTATTGTACAGTCGGTAATTGAGACAAACAGGGGAGGGATCCCTATAGTACAGCCGGTAATTGAGACAAACAGGGGAGGGATCCCTATAGTACAGGCGGTAGTTGAGTCAGACAGGGGAGGGATTCCTACAGTACAGGTGGTAGTTGAGTCAGACGGGGGGGAGGGGGGAGGGGGATCCCTTTTCAACAGGCGGTAACTGAGTCAGACAGGGGAGGGATCCCTATTGTACAGGCGATAGTTGAGTCAGACAGGGGAGGGATCCCTACAGTACAGGCGGTAGTTGAGTCAGACAGGGGAGGGATCCCTACAGTACAGGCGGTAGTTGAGTCAGACAGGGGAGGGATCCCTACAGTACAGGCGGTAGCTGAGTCAGACAGGGGCGGGATCCCTATTGTACAGTCGGTAATTGAGACAAACAGGGGAGGGATCCCTATAGTACAGGCGGTAGTTGAGTCAGACAGGGGAGGGATTCCTACAGTACAGGTGGTAGTTGAGTCAGACGGGGGGGAGGGGGGAGGGGGATCCCTTTTCAACAGGCGGTAACTGAGTCAGACAGGGGAGGGATCCCTATTGTACAGGCGATAGTTGAGTCAGACAGGGGAGGGATCCCTACAGTACAGGCGGTAGTTGAGTCAGACAGGGGAGGGATCCCTACAGTACAGGCGGTAGTTGAGTCAGACAGGGGAGGGATCCCTACAGTACAGGCGGTAGCTGAGTCAGACAGGGGAGGGATGCCTACAGTACAGGCGGTAGTTGAGTCAGACGGGGGGGGGGGGGGGGGGGTCCGTTTTCAACAGGCGGGCAGGGGAGGGATCCCTACAGTACAGGCGGTAGTTGAGTCAGACAGGGGAGGGATCCCTGCATTGCAGGCGGTAGCTGAGTCACACGGGGGGGGGGGGGGGGGGGGGAGGGTCCGTTTTTAACAGGCGGTAATTGAGTCGGAAAGGGGAGGGATCCATATTATACAGGCCGTAAGGCAAGAGACAGGAGACAAAGATCAAGTGTCACAAATTTAAGTCACTGTACACACAGGGCAAAGAAGAAAACAAATAAGCACTAGTGTTTCCGCAGCTTTATATCTGTATAACAGATCACGTGTAGTTGTCACATGGTACTGACCATGAAACTGAGGCCAGCATGCCGCAAAACGTAGCGAGACAGAACAGAATGATGTCCTTCGCTGTCACTCCTTACTGACTGGCTGAGTCTCCAGCCAAGACGTACGTGTATGTCCGTCTCCTATGATGATAGAGGCGGCATCCAGCACAATTATCCTAAAAGTTATGACGTCTGTTATCTGGTAAACACAAAACACGTCAAACGACTTCCTAAAGTGACGTCACAATCAGAACTGTGTGGCAACTATGGTGACGTCTAATTCACTTCCTCCTCACTGATCAACGTGCAACCGTACCGAGCTACTCTGTTTCCAGACAATCTGTCTGTTCTCGAATCACACGTGTCAGATTCAACAATCTCACACCAATTAACTGTCTGCTGGTAAGCTAAACAAAGGTCATGTGACCTCAACACATACTGATCGTTACCCCATGGGCACTCTAATTACCACAACATGCACACATACACCTACCTGATAATTATGAGTCAAATACAAATTTCCACCAAGAACAAAACAACAATAACACAATGGCAGACAGCCTCAATACGAACCTTACGTGACACGTACGCTAACTTTCTAACACTAAAAATGCTCTCCCCACCCCACCCCCACCCCCACCCGTAACCCCATCACCACTCCTTCCCTTTTACCGCCCGCACCCAGATCATGGATAAAACATTCACATTGAGGGTCAATACCAAACAGCAATTGTCATCAGCGATTTTAACATGATTAAGAATATTGATTTTCTTGACACACACAAGAGCGTATTTACGATCTACAAGGCGTCAGGATGTAAGAAATCAAGACTGCAGTGTCCAACTTGAAACATGATATCACCGTGAATACAATCTAGCTACTGTAGTGTGTAGTGTAAAAGCGTGACCTAGTCTTCCCTTTATCAGGTCTTCGTTTACCAAAGAGCATGTTTACAGCTTGCATTCCAGTTTATATAGATCTAGATCTACACTGGGACACTTACTTATCGGAATGAGAGGTGAGCAGCTAGGCTTAGGTACTGACACTGGTGTCACGGACTTCTGGCTGACAGTAGATCTATACATGTAATTCTGACACTGGTGTCACGGACTTCTGGCTGACAGTAGATCTATACATGTCACGGACTTCTGGCTGACAGTAGATCTATACATGTAATTCTGCTCATTTGTGGATGTCAACAATACATAATAGCATGACTAGTGCACTGTGCAAACTGGCGATCAATCAACTGACAGGTGTTTTTTTTTTTCTTTTCTTTTAGCGTACATTAAACTGTACTTGTGTAAGACCAATATGCAATAGTATTATACGTAAGTGACAAAGTCAGTCACAGAGAGCCGTGTCTGCAGGAGTGAAAGGAATTACCATATGTTTAACAGGCGCTGACTTTTACCATATGTTTACCAGGCGCTGACTTTTACCGTATGTTTACAGGTGATGACTTTCGTCAGCCGCAGTTTACAGGCGATGACTTTTGTCAGCCATATGTTCACAGGTTATAACTTTAGTCAGCCATATGTTCAGAGGTTACGACTTTGTCAGCCATGTGTTAATAGGGGATGACGTTTGTCAGTCGTATATTTACAGGTTATGACTTTCGTCAGCCGTATGTTTACAGGCGATGACTTTTGTCAGCCACATGTTTACAGAGGATGACTTTTGTCGGCCATATGTTCACAGGTCATGACTTTCGTCAACCATATGTTTATAGGTGATGACATTTGTCAGCCGTATGTTTATTACAGTTGATGGCTTTTGTCAGCCGTATGTTCACAGCTGGTGAATTGTGTCAGTCTTGTGGTTACAGGTGATGACTTTTTTCAGTTGTACTTTCACAGGGGGATAACTTTTGTCGGTCGTATGTTTACAGGAGGATAAGTTTTGTCAGTCGTATGTTTACAGACGATGACTTTTGTCGTGTACATTTACGTACAAAACGATGTATTGGTGCTGTAAACAGTTTAATGAAAGTGCAAGCTCTCGCAGCACTTTCCGTACGGGGATAATGACGTCACAACCACAAATCAGGACACCAGGTCAGACAAATAAACTTTGTGAGATGCAGAGTCCGACGTAAGATGTGTCTGCACCACACATAATTCACCTTGAGCTGTCTGTAGATTTGTGTGAACCACACAAAATGAGCTTGGGGTCGTCTCTCGTCCATTCACGCTGCACACAAAGCGTGATACAGCAAGTACACACTCCACAGTGTGCTAGATGTGGATGCCGGTTAACCCCAATCAACAATGAGTGATGTTCATCGCCTTCACACGACACAAGAATACACAGCAGTAGAAAGGGTTAAAGTAATGTTATATGCCGCCAGTCGTCAAGGATACTATGACACGTCACCGTTCAACAGTCTACAGACTTCTCGTGTGTGTATCCTGTTACCGCCATGCAGAACGTCGACTGAGACCACCCATAACTGATTTCTGTAAAACATAATTATTATGCTATGGGGTGACTGGACTGGTGTACATGACGTCACAAGTACGTCATAAGCAAACGCGTAATGGGTTTACAGTGTTGTCAACAGTACCTATCACGGGGTGTCTGTGCTGCGCAGCAATAGTACAGACCTTGACCTTCACATTTGACCCCTGTCTTCAATCACTGTAAAAAAAACAACCACTATACAGCTGCTGTCTGTGGGAGACAGTAAAGCAGTTCTCCAATCAATGTGGGACACCATACAGCTGTTCTTCACTCAATGTGGGACACCTTACAGCTGTTCTTCACTCACTGTGGGACACCTACAGCTGTTCTTCACTCACTGTGGGACACCTACAGCTGTTCTTCACTCACTGTGGGACACCTACAGCTGTTCTTCACTCACTGTGGGACACCATACAGCTGTTCTTCACTCACTGTGGGACAGCTACAGCTGTTCTTCACTCACTGTGGGACACCTACAGCTGTTCTTCACTCACTGTGGGACACCTACAGCTGTTCTTCACTCACTGTGGGACACCTACAGCTGTTCTTCACTCAATGTGGGACACCATACAGGTGTTCTTCACTCACTGTGGGACACCTACAGCTGTTCTTCACTCACTGTGGGACACCTACAGCTGTTCTTCACTCACTGTGGGACACATACAGCTGTTCTTCACTCACTGTGGGACACATACAGCTGTTCTTCACTCACTGTGGGACACCGTACAGCTGTTATCCACCCACTGTGGGACACCGTACAGCATTGATTTACTCACTGTGGGACACCGTACAGCAGTTCTTCACTTTCTGCGGGACAATATACTGCTGTTCTTCACTCACTGTGGGACACCATACAGCCGTTCACTACCTAGCGTGGGACAATATACAGCTATTCTTCACTCACTGTGGGACAACACGGAGCCGTTCTTCACTCATTGTGGGACACTTTACAACCGTTCTTCACTCTCAGTGGCGCACCTTACAGCTGTTCAGTACTCAGTTTAGGACACCTAACAGCTGTTCTTAACTCGCTTTGGGATATACAGCCGTTCTTCACTCACTGTGGGACACTGGGACACTACACAGCTGTTCGTCGCTCAGTGTCGGCCATCGTTTGTCTCCAGCGCGCCGCCCTACCTCAGTGCAACAGTCGCACAGCCTATTCATTCATGACTACCAACCGGAAATACACCGACCTGTTCAACATCCGGGCAATATGTGTCAACTACCACCCGAACAATTTTTCCGCCCACTACCCGGACAATCCTTCCGCCCAGTACCCGGAAATCCGTCCGCCCACTACCCAGAATTTTGTCCGCCCACCATTCGGGCAATCCTCTTCCAGTCACCACGTGGGCAAGCTGGGCCAAGCACTCACCACCCTGACAGCCTGTTCTTGAGGCGCCGCAGCAGCTGCTTGAGGTCGTCTCTAAACGTCCGGTTCATGAAGGCGTAGATAAAGGGGTTGGCCACGTTATTGAGGAAGAAGATGTAGAACAAGATCAGGTTCATGTCGATGGCACCAAGACCAATCAACCATGACGGCAAGAAGGAGATGATGAAGACGATGGTGACAACAAACAACATGGCGGCTGTCTTGATGTTGGCGTACAACATCCGGTCACGCAGTGCGGTGGACGTACGGGAGGTAACTTTAGAGGATGTGGCGTCATTTCCGGTGTTTCCGTTGTTGATGTTGGTCAGCTGGGTCTCCTCGGCAGCAGTCTCCGGTCCGTTAACTGAAACATCCGACATCATCATAGTCATCATCATTGTCATCATCATCATTCTGGATCCATCGTTACATTGACTCAGTGTGAAACCTAGCACCCGACACATTACAGCGTACTGGTCATTCAGCTTGTAGTGCAATGTGAGACTGAGACAGTCGGTAATATATGATATTTTATGATGTTCACCTTCACATCATTTTATTGGTGACACATCTGCATAAAGTCAAGCTAGCTAAACTACAGAATGAATGTCCTCGATGTCTGTACAGCCGCACATGCAACATAGATTCTGTTGAGTGGGACTGAGATCAGATCTCTTCTAATGGCGTGTGATCACACACACACACACACACACACACACACACACACACACACACACACACACACACACACACACACACACAAGGAACTTAGTAACAATCTCTTTCACGATTAGGATTGCACGCGAAGACTCCCCCATGCATAATTATATGGAGGGTCAACACGTCCATCCAATTCCCTTCTGCCTGACCCCACCAACAACCCCCCCCCACCCACCTCCCCCCGCCCCACCCCCTCCCCCCGCCCCCTTGTGTGTTGTACCTGTGGAGGAGTAGCAACTCATCCTCTTGCGTTTGGCTTTCCACGCCCGCCTGATGA